>JAQIYA010001490.1:0-12678 GCA_034699355.1 Microtritia minima | reverse complement strand
AACGTGTGAAGGGAAACCTTATAGACCTAATTAGATCAATAATAATTAATGGCTCGTTTTGGCAGCACTTCCGTTCACTGTTGTGATCCGTTTGGGACAAAAATAATTGCAGATTTTCATTCATAACTTTGTGATCACTATTTGACTTTCTTTCTCTCTTTCTATTGATTAATCTTAAGGCGAAAATTGTTTATAACTTATCGCTCGGGAAGTGATGCCGATTAACGAGCAATTTTAATGGTTTGATGTTTGAGACTGTATATAGCTTTTGGAAACTGTAAGCGGGGAATAGTGTGTGTGAGCGTAGATATTGTTTTCTTGACCATTAGACACGGATGTGTTTGTCTGTCTCATCAGTTATGGTTTCAATTTTATTTCTTTTTATGGTTCGCCCAAAAAAATATGGTTCGCATGATTAATAATAATGTCGCCGTAAATCGCGGCACTATTTTTTAAATAAACACAATTTTGGTTTTTTATTTACCTGATTAGGCAGACATTTGAAAGAGATTAGGGAAGACTTAATCGTGACGAATGCGGAGGTGAATGAAATTATGATCTCTGCGTATTTTTTTTTATCTTAATTTATTTCATTTTGGGCTTTAATTTTTTTGGTGTTTTTATTTATAGTTTATTGTAAAAAAAAGTATCCCATTATTGATTAGACAATGATTTAGTGTAACCTTAATTATTCACATATTTTATTAAATTTGTTTTTATTGTTGAAAAATTTACTCAATTAATGAATTCATTTATGAATAAATTGTCATTTTGTTTTGCTCGTAATCTTTTTCTACTTCTGATTCACTTATCAGTACATTTAAGTTATTTAAGGTTAAAATACAGTTTATTAACGAATGAAGTTCGCAACACTTTCTCCTCGAAATAGAGACTTCCAAAGCATAGCACAATAACCAAACATTTCCCCTCTCTTTTCCATTCACTTCCTACACGTTGTTAAGCCATTTCTAACAATTTGCCGCGAATTACGGGCAAATGTTTTTCAGACAAACTGCTGGCCCAACAACTGCTACCGCTTTTATTACACTACAACCCATTATGTTGAAGAGACACCAATTATATTGAGCTTTGGAGTAAATGAATTTTTGTTCAATTTTTATCATTAATCGCTTTTGCAGATAATTGTGCGCTAAAATAAACCTCTCGATCAATGATATTCATTATCCGGCTCTCCATTTGGTTACGCAGATCGAGATATGTGTCGCCTAATTAGATGTAAACGATATTTCAGTGCCGATGTTTGTGCTAATACTTTCATGTAATCCTTTATTGAAAATATAGCCTTAAACTCAATTCGGTCCGATATGTAGTATTTTTGCCGTTTAGTTTATCTTAATATGAGTAATCATTTTCATCCGATTAATGGTAAAAAAACGAGATAAGGATTGAAAGCCAGACTCAGACTACCAAAATCTAAGCATAGCTTTACTTTACTTTATTACGCCAGTTGTTAACGAAATAAAGCTAAGCATAATAACTTTTTTTTTTGCTTAAGACTAGTAATTTTGTAAAATAAAAAAATTTCATAGAAACATCATTTTTTCTTTTGAAAAACGTTTTGTTAAACAAAAAATACATAATAATAATAAGCTATCATTACATAACGGCAAAGACCGAGTTACACATAGAGAGAGAGAGGAGGGGTAAACATCGCTAAAGATGAAGAAAACACAGAGATCTGATATTATTTATGAACTGTAATAAGAAAAAAAATTAGCATTCACTCCGAGGGTGTGCGTCAAAACTTCAGAGATCAAAAAATTATTAAACGTTACATTTAATTAGGCGCGTCACGCCATGCGAGAGAGAGAGAGAGAGAGAGAGAGAGAGAGAGAGAGAGAGACTCGGCTCTCAAACATCTCAGTTTTCGGCGTATTAGACATCGAGTCTCGCTTAAATGAAAAATTAACATAATAAAAATGTAAAACCAGCCCACCGTCAGCCACAGCAACAGACAGGGTATATAATTTTTTTAGTGCGTATTATTTCAATACACAAACACACTCTCGCTGAATGGGAAATAAATGCACTTTTGGAAAATAGTTTCTTAATGGTCTCTCTGAACAGAAACAGCGCACTAACCTTCTAACTCGTGACCTTCTAACCTCTCTCTCGAGTAACCATAACTTACATGCTTTAGATGTGCGATCTTTGCTTTTTGATCTCACGCTTTGCTTTTCTCTCTCAACTATGTCTAACGTTAATTTTAGTACATTGGTTAGAGTGACCTGACGTCCAGAAATAATGCTGAAACGTTTGGGTTCTCATAGTTGCGAGATATGTTTTTGATAACATTTGCTAATAAAATTTTTATCTAGAAAATTGTCTTTTGGAATTTAATAATTTAATTTATAATCATTAAATTGCGATTAAATTCAATTTTTTAATTTAACATATATATGAATAGATTTTTTAAAATATCACGTGCTTTAATTTTTCGATATTTTCTATGATTGTCCAGTTTTTTTTATATTTCAAATTTTATTTCTGGTAACTCTAATATTCAACAACTTTAACAAAACTTTTTCTTACAATCAATTCTCATAGCGGGCCGTCTCGACGGCCGTCAAACACGAGGTCACGTGCCAATCGTGCGGCGACGGCAACGGCGAGACCGACGGCTCGGTGGGCAGCGGATGTCGCACCGTTCGCGGTCTGTTCGAGTTGGACAACCTTCAGGTCGGCTACAACGACATACTGGTCATCCCCGCGTGCGCGACCGGCATCCGAATCGCCGAACGGGTCGCCACCAACAACTATCTGGCCGTCCGGAACCGAAACGGCGAGTTCTACCTGAACGGCAATTTTCGCATACAATTCCCGTCCAAAATGCGTTTCGCGGGCTCGACCTTCTACTACGAGCGCAAGCCGTACGGAGTGCTCGCGCCCGAAACACTGCGGTCGGTCGGCCCGATAACCGAACCGATTTTCGTGGCCCTACTCTATCAGGAGCGCAATCGAGGGGTTATATACGAGTATACGGTGCCGATCGGAGCGCAGGCCAGCGGCGATAAGTCGGCGTACGCCTGGAGTTTCGACGACTACGGCGAGTGCAGCCGCACGTGCGGTACTGGTCTGCAGGTTCGGGAAGTTCACTGCGCGCGCGCCGCCGACCAGCAGCAGGTGGACGACAGCCTGTGCGACGCCGGCGAACGGCCGGCCACGAACCGAACCTGTAATACCGAGCCGTGTCCGGCCGGCTGGTACGCCGGCGAGTGGTCGGACTGTTCGTGCGTTTACGGCGTGCAGTCGCGGCTGGTCTACTGTCGCGGCGGCAGCGAAGACGGTCGCGATTTGATCGCCGGCGACGGAGACTGCGCTCTGCTGGCCAACGACACCCGACCGACGGCTCTGCGCCGCTGTACGGCCGACGGCGATAGTTGCGCCGAATGGACAACCGGGCCGTGGGGTCAGGTAATGAAATTTAATTTATATATAATTTTTATTACTTTATGCTATGTTTGAGAGAATGAATTATTGTTATTTTAATGTCGCTGACAACGCCTAACTGGCGGTTGGACTCCGGCGGTGCGCTGCGGGTTGTCGTTGAAATGTGTTCGCTTTAATAGACTAGCAATTTAGGCTATTTATGAGTTATTGGTTACGTAAAGTGATAGTAAATATTATTTGGTGGTCTGTCTTGCGGTTTGTCATTAATATAAAATGTTTTTTTTTAAATCTATACTATAATTACAATTAGAAAGAAATTTTTTTTATATTAATTTATCATTAAAAAAAATTCGATTATCGGTAATCTTTATTTATATAGATTGCAGAATTATTAATCATTGCAAAACTGTAATTTAAACGCTATTTCTTTTTGTATGAGTTTATAATTTTTTGTTGTTGTATCAAAAAAAAAAGACAAACAATTATTTTATTTGATTAAAAACAGTGCGACTCGAACTGCGACGACGGACTCCAGACCCGAGCGGTCGACTGCGGCCGAAACAACGCCACTGTGGACGAGGCGGAGTGCGACGAGTCGGCAAAGCCGAACGCGAGCCGCACGTGTCGCGAGACTCCCTGCGAGGGAGGGGTCGAGTGGATCGCCAGCGAGTGGAGTGCCTGCGACGCCCACTGCGGCGCTCAACTCCAGACCCGCAGCGTTGTCTGTTCGGCCGAAGACGGCACCCGATATCCGGACGACTCGTGCGACCCGAACCGACTGCCGGAAACGTCGCGCCCGTGTCCTGACCTTTCGCCGTGCACTTCGCTGTGGTACACGTCCGAGTGGAGCCGCTGCAGCGTCGCGTGCGGCTCAGGCCTGCAGACGCGCCACGTGTTCTGCGGTCACGTGGCCGACAGCGGCGAGATCGCGGTCGACGACGAGACCAACTGCAACATCGATGAGGTCCCGCAAAACGTGTCCGTTTGTCAGCTGAAAGACTGCGCCGGTGTCTGGTTTAGCGGGCCGTGGGCTCGCTGTGCGGTGCCGTGCGGTGGCGGTCAGAAGTCCCGACGGGTGATCTGCTTGAGTTCCGATGACCAGCTCGTCGACGACGGCGAGTGCGACGCCGGCGCGAAGCCGCTGACCAGCGAGGACTGCAATGCGCAGCCGTGCGACGACGACCAGCTTATGGCGATCGGCGGCTGTAAGGACGCCGAATTCGGCTGCTGTCCGGACGGACTCACCAAAGCGGGAGAGGATTTTGCCGGCTGTCCGCCGGTCAACATTACCGACGGCTGCGAGACCAGCGAATTTGGCTGCTGTCGCGATCTGATTACGGCGGCTTTTGGTCCGTTTAAGCGCGGCTGTCCTGTGGTCTGTAATTTCACTCGATTCGGGTGTTGCGATGACGGTCTCAGCGCTCGCAACTCGAGCGGCGACGAGGGCTGTCCTCCGGTCGGGTGCGCTGAGGGCGACGACTGCTGGACTACTTTGGCGGACACGACCACTACTGTACTGCCGACGGAGGAGACCGAAGCGCCGGCCATTCCTGACCAGTGCGAGGAGGGCTCCGGTGAGGGTTCGGGCGAAGGCCAGACAGCCTGCATTGATCGAACGGCACCGGCGTTCGAGTTGGCCATTAACTGCGCGAACTCGACGTACGGCTGTTGTCCGGACGGGACATCGGCGGCGTCCGGCGCTAACTTTGACGGCTGCGACGACGGAAGCGGTGACTTCATAGGCGACGTGTTTAACACCACAGATGGTAATGTTACCGATTTTATTACGGACACCGATTTGCTGTCGACCACCGAAGAGCCGGTGAACTGTTCGGCTCGAGAGTTTGGCTGCTGTCCGGACAACAAGACACCGGCCACCGGACCGCGCTATTACGGCTGCACGTGCGAGCAGTGTATGTATTCCTATTTTTTTTAAAGACTAACAAAAATAATTTAATGTGTATCTCATAAATAGTTCCGCACGGCTGCTGTCAGGATCGCTACACGCCAGCGCGCGGTCCCGAATTCGACGGTTGCCTATGCAATCGCATGCTGTACGGCTGCTGTAACGACGGTAAGACCCGGCCGTTGACCGCCAATCATAACTCAACACCTATATATAAATCGGTAACTTTCAGGCACCACACCGGCGGTCGGCCCGAACTACGAGGGCTGCAACTGCGAGTCGTCCACTTACGGCTGTTGTCCGGACATGGTGACCATCGCGAAGGGCCCGAATTACGCCCAGTGTCCGTGCGATTCGCTGAAGTACGGCTGCTGTCCGGGCTCGCAAACGCCCGCTCAGGGGCCGAACTTCGCCGGCTGTTCGTGCGCCAACACCCCCTTCGGCTGCTGTCACGACGGCCAGACCGTGGCCTACGGGCCGAAATTCGAGGGCTGTCCATCCGGTCCATCACTCGACACGCGTTTGGCCACCGAAGTATGCGCTCTGTCCAAAGAGCGCGGCTCGTGCCGCAACTTCACGGTCAAGTGGTACTTCGACACCGGTTACGGCGGCTGTAACCGGTTCTGGTACGGCGGCTGCGAGGGTAACGGCAACCGCTTTCCATCGCAAGAGCAGTGCGAACGGTCGTGCGTCCGACCCGAGGGCCCCGAACGCTGTTCGCTGCCCCGAGTGAGCGGCCCCTGCAATGCCAGCCAACCGGCCTGGTATTACAACCCGACCGGCCGGGCGTGCGAGGAGTTCGCGTACGGCGGCTGTCTCGGCAACAGCAATCGGTTCGAGAGCCGCGCGGCCTGCGAGCAGACCTGCGTCCATCAGGAGACCCTACTCGACCGCTGCGAACAGCCGCCGTCGGCCGGGCCGTGTTGGGGCAATTACCCGCGCTGGTACTACCGCCGCGAGGACGGCCAGTGTCGGCAGTTCGTGTACGGCGGCTGTAAGGGCAACAAGAATAACTTTCACACCGACGACGAGTGTCGGTCGGCGTGCGCGTCACAAACTCCGGCCGAAATCTGCGCGCTGCCCAAAGCCGAGGGTCCGTGTTTGGGGCAGTTTCCGCGCTGGTATTACGACAGCCATTACTTCCTGTGTCGGGAGTTTGTGTACACCGGCTGCGAGGGCAACCGTAATCGGTTTGTGGACAAACAGGCGTGCGAGAAGCTGTGCAATCAGACCCGCGTATCGCCGCTGTCCGACAACGCCTGTTCGCTGCCTCGCGATGAGGGCCCGTGTCGGGCGGCCATCATTCAGTGGTACTTCAACGCCGAGAGTTCCCGCTGCGAGCGGTTTTATTACGGCGGGTGTGATGGAAACGCGAATCGGTTCGCGAATCGGGAGGGTTGCGAGCGGTCGTGCGTGGTCGTGGCCAGACCGGCGGCGGAGCGCAATCCGTGCGATCAGCCGAGAGAAGCGGGTAATTGCTATGACTATCGCGAGCGCTGGTATTACGACGCCGAAGACCGGCGCTGCCATCGGTTTTACTACTCGGGATGCGGTGGTAATGATAACAACTTCGACACGTTTCAGCTGTGCAGTCAGCGGTGCGGTCAGCGACAGCCGCCGGCGGTCGAGCAGACCGCGATGGAGGAGTTCCGCACCGAGTTCTGCTTCAAACCGATGGACAGCGGGCCGTGCAGTCGCAACGAGATTCGCTGGTTTTACGATCGCAACGACGGGGTGTGTAAGGAGTTCTTGTACGGCGGCTGCGATGGCAACGAGAATCGCTTTCAATCGCGCAGTGACTGCGAGACGAAGTGCTGGAACTCGCAGGACATTTGCAAACTGTAAGTGTTATTTTCTATATTAATTAAAGTCATTCAAACCAAAGTTGACAATCAATACAAGTGAAGATACAATACAATCGCAATCTTTACCAAAACTTTTTAAACTTTTTGTTTTGGTCCTATCCCTAAACTCTTAGCGCTCAGGTGCGCGGCTCGTGTTCGGGCCGTTTCACTCAGTGGTACTTCGACAGCGCCAGCAATGGGTGCGTAGAGTTTCAGTTTAGCGGCTGTCACGGCAACGCCAACCGATTCAACAGCAAAGAGAACTGCGAGACTCAGTGCAAGTCCGCCGAAGTGGCGCCGCAGACGCCGGCGACCGTTTTGGTTACGGCCGCTCCTCTGGCCGAAGTGTGCCGACAGCCGCACGAGACCGGCCCGTGTAGAGGCTATTTTCCGCGATTCTATTTCTCGGCCGAAGACGGCGCGTGCCGACAGTTTATTTACGGCGGCTGCGAAGGCAATTCGAATCGCTTCGAGACCAGAGAGGACTGCGAAGAACGCTGTCTGCCGAGAACGGCCAGACCGGTGGTCGAGGAGGGCCCGGTCGAGGGCGACTCGCCCGACGGTAATTATTACGAAGACATGCTTTATGAATGAGTAGATTTTTGACGTAATTTATTGACTGAATTATAATTCTATTTGGCCAGTGGTGTGCCGCCAGCAGGTCGAGTCCGGTCCGTGCGCGGGAACGCAGGCGCTCTGGTTCTACGACCCGGAGAGTTACACGTGTCTGCCGTTCGTGTACGGCGGCTGTCACGGCAACAAAAACCGCTTCCGAAAGTACGAGTCCTGCATGCGCTACTGTTCGGGCATTTCGCCCGTCGACCGTCAGCCGCAGCCGGTCGAACCTGTCGGCGTTCGGCCATCGCCGCATCCCGTGCCGGCGGTCGACTGTCCGCCGTCCAACTGCGACGACCAGCGCTGTCCGTTCGGCGTCGACGAGTTTGTGGACGAGCGCGGCTGCAGCGCGTGTCGCTGTTCGAACCCGTGCTACGTTCACGAGTGTCCGGCCGACCAGTCCTGCGCGGTCGATGTGTTTCGCGCCGAAAACGGCGAACCAAGAGCTCAGCCAATCTGTCGGCTGCGTCTCAAGCCTGGTCAGTGTCCGGCCGAAGTGGCCGACTCTAATCAGCTGTCGGCCGACTGCGTGGACCGCTGTCGAACCGACGCCGACTGTCGCGGCTATGATAAGTGCTGCCACAATGGCTGCGCTCATGTCTGCGTGAATCCCGACGGTGTCGAGCGGACAACGAGTCCGTCGACCACTACCACCACCACCGCACGCGCCATCTTTCCCTACGATCCGTATCCGGCCGGCGGTCGCGGCGACCCGAGCGACGAGACCGCCGAAATCACGGCGATCGCCGGCGACGACGTGGCGCTGGACTGCGCTCAGTCCACTCTGTACGGCCGGCACGCCTCGTGGAGCCGCGACGGTCAGCCGCTCTACTTCGTCGGCGACCGCGTTCGTCTGCTGCACAACGGCTCGCTCCTCATCGCGACCGCCGCCACCGACGACGCCGGCACTTACGCGTGTTCGGTGGAGAACGCGCGCACTAAGTATTCCCGACTCGTCGTCCACGGTATGTCTCGTTTCAGATTAACATTACGCTCAACACTAACCATAACACTTTGATTTGCATTCACTAACTCGGATGTGGTGCTTATTCTCTTAACACTAACCGTTCGGTTCGCGCTCTTCCACTGACCTCTGACCTCTCAGCGCCGGCGCGCATACTTCCCGGCCCGCAGATCGTGATCGCCCAGATCGGACTGCCGGCCTTCCTCGAGTGCAACGCTGTCGGCAATCCCGATCCGACCGTCACATGGTATTAACTAACCAGAACTTCGAAATACCCTTACCCTCTCATTACCCTATCATTTATACCCGCCTCAAAAAATAGGTGGAAAGGTCAGACAATGTTACCCCTGAACAGTATTCAGTACCAGCAGTACTCCAACTTTACTCTGCTGGTCAGGCGCGCCAATAGCAACGAGAGCGGAATTTTCACCTGTCAAGTATGAGCTTAAGCTTATCCAATATTACTTAACCTTAAACTTAGCAAAAACTTAAATCGGGTTTACCCTCCCATTAAAGGCTTACAACGGTTTAGGGCCGATAGCCCTGTGGGACGTGACTCTTCTGCTCGATTTCTATGCGCCCGAAGCGGACACTCGGCCGTACGCGCCGTACGAGCCGTCCTCGTTTAACGCCACTATACTCCGCAAACAGACCGAATACAGCGTTAACGGCGGCGCCGATACTAACCGAACGTTTATCGTTGATCTGCTGCCCACACTAACACAGACCGCTAACCGCACCGCTATAGGTATGGCTTATGGCTGTTATGGCTAATCACTAACTCTTTAATTGGTTTTAATTCGATAATGATTAACAAACTAACATTAATTAACGAATTAACTTAATTAACCAAATATTTATAAATACTAGAGTATGAATTCATATTTATTTATCTATTAATTAATTATTATATTTAATAAATCCAAACTAATCAAAAACCATTTACCCCTCCCCTCACTCGAAACCCCTTTCAACCCTTCCCTTCCCCCCAAAAAAACAGAGTCAATCACCGCCGAAATACGCGTGGCCACGACCGAGTACACGATCGGCTCGACCCTTCAGCTCGACTGCCACGTTCGCGGATCACCGCCGCCAACCGTCACCTGGCATTTCAACGGCGACCAACCACTGGTGGCCGACAACCGGCGCTATCGAATCGAGTCCAACCACACTCTCTTCGTGCACAGCCTCTCGGCCGCCGATTCGGGCGAATACCGGTGTCGGGCGGCGAACCGGTACACCGAATCGTCGGCCACGACCACGATTACGGTGGAGTCGGTGTACGTGCCGCCGAACTGCGGCGACAGTCCGTACTTCGCGAACTGCGATCTCATAGTGAAGGCCCGTTACTGCCATAATCCTCATTACGCCAAATTCTGCTGTCGCTCGTGTCTGATCGCCGGTCAGATCGATAAGACTAAACTGCCGTAAAATAAAAAATACTGCCAAACATAACAGAGAGCGAAATTTCGCTTCGTTTCGTTAGGATTTATAGATAAATGAATATATTTTTCTTATTGTTTTTTCTATTCAACAGAAAGAAAACAAGTAAAACATTAATACTTAAGATAAAAGATATTATTAGTTATATTATAAATACTGTATAAAATGACAAATTATTAACTGAATTATATTTATTCAATTGTGTGTCAAATTATTTTTAAATATTAGTTTATATTTATAATTTCGACTCTAATATAATGCTTTTAAATTATTTTTACGAAATAATTAATTTTGAAATTTAATTTTTTTAAATTTAATTCCTAAGTTATTGATTATTGAAAAGCATTGTCATTAGAATGTTCTCTAATATAGGTATAAAAATTATAATTATAATGAATTGTTTAATTATACTCACACATAATGAGCAGAGAGTTTTTGTTAAGCTCTTATAAGTCAAACGATTTTGCTCTCTAACTGATGCGATAATATTTAGAATTATTTACATATAATTTAAATTATATGTGCATTTAAATAAATAAAAAAAATATATTTTATCGACAATACTTATCATTGTTATGCGCGCGACGCGCGTATAAATTCAATTGTAATATTTTTGAAATGTTCAGATTTTTCAAATTTTATATAGAATCAGATGTCTAGCAAGTATGAAAGAGACATTTCTAGTCTATATTACAGTTGATTAAAGAAATTTAATGTTTTATTAAATATATTAAAACATATATATTTAATGACGAATAATATAATTCTTATTCAACTAATTATTAGAAACAAATATTTAGCAACTATTATATATTGCTATACAACTATTAATATAAAATAGATATTTTCTATCTTTTTTACAGTCTGTTAGAAAAATTTTATTTGAATAACTTTTGAAACGTTTGAGACATTAAAATTTATTAAACGTTGACGACGACTGTAACGACAAGCGTCGACGCGCCCGAACTGCTGGCCATACGGGAGACCAAGACTGGCCGTAAATAGCGTGACCCCGATCTCCCGATATGGAGCTGTTTCTCTCGTCTCCCTCGCACACCCCTGTCGGGTGGCTCTAAGCTCGCGATTTAGGAATTTTAAATTTTGCGCATTAATTGATTTAATTGGATTTACGCGACTCAATATTTGTATTCAAATCAACTTTTTGCTAAAATAAATATTGAAGAGCGCAACGATTCAGTAAACGAAAAATTAAATTGTAAGTTTGATTATTTACATTATGAGTGCAATGGTTTGCGTGCAATGCGTTGAGAATAAAATGAATGCCTATTTAGTAGAATTAGTTTTTTTTAAAAAAAATATGAATAGAGGCTCTCTTCAGTCGATAACAAAAAAGCAAACTACGACGCATTTGACGCCGATTTAAAAGTAAGTATAAAATTTAAATTGTAAATAAATTTTTGGAAAAATTTATTATAATTTAACTTTAAAAAGACTATAAGCCTATCGACCATTAATTAATTAATAAATTTGATTTTCGTTTAATGGATTTCGACAAATCATTAAATGACTGAAACAGATGTCTACCAAATATAAAATATATATTTCGTTTCTATATTACAGTCTCTCAATATTTTCTTATTTGGGTATATATTGAAATTCGTGAGACAACAAGTTATTATAAATATAAACTATTTTTAATATTAATATTAATGAATTATTTTAAAATATAATTTTTGTATTTTTGACTTTTATATACTTATGATTAAACAAATTATTAGACATAAATTATTTTAAAGTATAAAAGTTTAAAAGGTATATAATTTCTCTAATAGACTGTAATATAATCAATAAATATCAATATTATAATTTCATGAGATCGGTTAAGTCAGAGTTTAAAGTCTGACTTTGAATTTACGCATTTTTATATTTTTGCGTATTTGATATTTTTTTTTATTCAAAAATATTCACTAAAATAACACTTTTCTAAAAACGATTATCTGTTTAGATTCGATTATAGAAATTTCATTAATGTTTTATTTCTTAAAAATTTTATTAGTGGATAATTTTAAAATGAAAATCTAAATTCTGTAAAATACATTATGTTTAGATTCTAATAATAAAAATATTTAAAAATATATTAAAGGAATTTTTGATTTATATTTTTGGTCAATTAATAATAGAAAAAGATCTCTAATAATTATAAAATATAAATATTATATTTATATTACAGTTTGAAAGTCATTATGAAATACAATGAATTTTAGACAACCAAAGTCTGGCAAAAAAAGTCTCAAAGTCTCTAATAATAAAAATTAAATTTCAATATAATGTAAAATAAGCAAATATTTGTAACTAAAGATATTTTTTCAATTTTACATATTATTTAAGATGTATTGCAATTATTCAATCTAATATAATAGTGAAATTCATATAAAATTACAAACTAAATAAGTTATGTATACATTTGATATTACAAATGTTGCTTAAAGTTATTTTATAATTATTTGTTAAACAGTGCTTATTGTTTGCAATTT
>JAQIYA010001489.1:0-12678 GCA_034699355.1 Microtritia minima | reverse complement strand
CCTGGGTTAAAGCATGTGCTTTTAACCTTAAGGTTAACCCTACAAAAGGTTAACCCGGGTTAAAATGCTCTTCTCTACTTGTATTATAAATTCAATATAAATAGTATATTTATATTAATACAATATTAAATTTATACAATAATTTAATTTATTTGTTAATATCATAAATATCTCATAATCTGCAGCATATTTCGTTTACCCGAAAATTACTCGCCCGACGAAATCATGGACCGACTTAGTAATAACGAAAAGCTCGACGTAATCATGTATCCGATGACTGAAACCTACGCTCAAATGGCAAAAGAGGTCGGTGTTAACTTCAATTACACGCGAACAATCGGCATACTATCCGAGGATCATATTCTCTCACTGACCCGCTCTGGTCAGTGGCCTATATTTCGATATTTTCGTAGTTTCGATCCGCTTGTGTGGACTGCGATTATGATTGCCTTATTATCAATACCACTGATTACGTCTGCAAACCAGCCCTCCTTTAGAAACTATTTTGGCCATCTGTGGCGCTACGCGTCGGTAATGCTGTCCGAGACACTGCAGACTCGGGATTTCAAGTACTATACGAGATACCGATTTCAGAAGATAGCGCTCGTTGTGTGGATATTTGCCTGCACTGTATTGTTGGCCTCGTTTGGTGGAAATTTGCGGGGATTTTTCATTCGTAAAATACCGAATGAAGTGATTAACTCGTGGCACGATCTGTACGAGAAAAGCGATCTCAACATCATTACACTGAGCACGTCTCTGATCAGCAATTATGCCGAATTATTTTGTTATACCGACCCAATGGCGGCTAATTTTAAGTCGAGGATTGTGGAGAAGATAGAGTTAAATGATTTGAGTTTGAAATTCTTTGTGGATTCGGTAAGAAAAATAATGGCAGGCAATCACGTGCTCGTGCTTCGCGAGCTCGAGCTTGACTATAGGTACGACTGGATCAGGAATGGAGTCACACTCGAAATGATAGGCCGACTCCATAAGTCGAAACATGGCGGCGGTATTTCGCCGTATTCTTTGCCACTCTCTTCAAAGTCGACACAATTGCAAACCGATATCAATAAAGTGTAAGAAGTTTATTGAAAATTAAAGTTAATTTACTCTTGTTTTCTTATTCAACAATTCTAGTATTATTCGTTCGCTTGAAAGCGGTGTTTACAATCAGTGGACTGCTCTGAGCACGCCTTATAAAGAGAGTAAAAATAGTATTCATAGAGCTCTTAGAAAATACTCGGCGTCTAAACTCGAAAATAGCCGACTGCTCGGCATCTATTATGTCTACATTATTGGCATTATTCTCTCAACATTCATGATAATCATGGAAATATATTCGGTTATGGCTTCGTTTAGATTTGATAGCCATAATAGAATTGCGCCGGTTTTTACCGATATAATTGTCATTATGTGATATAGAAATCAGTTTTTATATAATAATTTATTATTAATCTTTATTATTAATAAAGAAAAACACATGAATTATTATTTTGATTGTAATTTGAATGCCATTCATATTCCTTTCATTTCAATTAAATAATTTTCCTAAATTTCTCATAATATTTTGTATTAAAATTAATGTCACACAAAAAATAAGTTATTTATTACTTGAGAAACATGTGAATTAAGTATTTGCCAGACAATCACTAAATTTATTTATTAAATAAATTTATCACTTACTTAAATATTACATAGTTTTTAAATCAACTCTATTTATTGTATTCAAAATAAGTTCAATATATAACATGTTATCTCATATTTTATTTGTTTATTATTTATTATTTATAAAAATCAATATTATTGATATTTTGACAATTAAATGTCTAATTAATGTCTAATAAAATTGTTATCAAAAATTTCGAAATTATATTTGATTGAAAAATTACTACTATTCATTGCATTTATTTTATTAAAAGCAATTCATCATCAGTGCTATTAAATGATTCAAATGAAAATAAGTTACATAATAATAAATTTTTATATAAATTGCATTGAAATGATATCTATTTATTATGTGTATATAAAAATATAATTGACATACAGTTTATTTTATCAAATAATTATTTCTTATCCACTTTACGATATTCATTATTCTAACACCGTTTTAGGCAAAAGACAAAACAAAAACAAAATAATGCTGTTTCAGCTCACTAACTATGGCTTAATTGTAATCATCCTAAAAGCTTCTGTCTTAATGAATAGCAAGCGCTCATATATTTTAGATTAGTTTTAAAAATTAATTCGAATACAATTATTCCAGATTTATATAAAATGAAATGAACAAAATGAAAACTTATGAGAAATATCAAAATAGGGAATTAATGTTTTAATTATTAATTAAATTATAAATTTACATTTTCTCTCTCGGTTTTGAATAAAAATATATATAAAACATAAATTTTTGCGAAAATATAGTATTATGAACATAGTGTGCGAAAATATTGCCAATAATTCATTATTAAGACCGACTTTCAATCAATCAGACTCGGAGAAAATAGTTTACATTTTGCCGATAGAAAGCTTGCCATTCGTGTGGTTCAATGCCACTCAAATTTGCGGACCTTTTATCAAATTATTTGCGGAATTGTCGATCCGTTTCGGATACAAGTATTGAATATCTATTGAATGATCTATTTATTTTAATTTTGACTAAGCTTTATATATCTAATTAACAGCATTTATTCCATTTGTATTATTTTATATCATTATTAAAAAATAATTAATGAACTTAATAATGCTATCCATTGTTGCATTTAGATATTTGTATGAAAAATATTATTGAGACCAAAATTTCGTTTAAACAAACAGTATTTTGATCAATTGTTTATGCATTTTTTTGGTATAAACATTTTGATTTAACTATCAGTATTTTTTATTATAAAATATTTATTCAGAAAAATAAAATTTTAAAACTACATTACGGTGAAAATATATGTTACATAACTTGTGTATATATAAATTTTCTCTTGCGCTTTTACTTTTTAAAAATTAACTGAAAAAAGTATATATCTTAAAGACATTGATTGAAAAAATTATCAAAGATATGAGTGAAAAGATTTTATATTATTTCAAGGAGAAAATTTTAAGGCTTATAAGTTATAACACTTTACTTATTCAATTCATTTCAATTGAATTTTATAACATAATTTTACGTATATATAATTTTAATTTATTAATTCATTATACATCAAAGTATTGATTTTTATTCGTTAATAATTAAATTGAAAATGAATATATCAATATCTTACATTCTGCAGCATATTTCGTTTGCCCGAAAATAACTCGCCCGAGAAAATCATGGAACAACTTAGCAAAAACGAAAAACTCGAAATAATCATGTATCCGATGACTGAAACCTATGTACAAATGGCCGAAGATTTCGATATAAACTTCAAGTACACGCGAACAATCGGCATACTATCCGAGGATCACGTTCTATCGCTCGTCCATTCTGGTCAGTGGCCCGTATTTCGATATTTTCGTAGTTTCGAACCGCTCGCGTGGACTGCGCTTATGATTGCCTTATTTGCGATACCAGTGATTGCCTCTGCAAACCAGCTCTCTATTAGAAACTATTTTGCCCATCTGTGGCGGTACGTGTCGGTAATGCTGGCGAATTCACTCCCGACCCGGGATTTCCAGTATTACACACGACACAGCTTCCAGAAAATGGGGCTCATGTTGTGGATATTTGCCTGCACTGTATTGTTGGCAGCGTTTGGCGGAAATTTGCGGGGATTTTTCATTCGTAAAATACCGAATGAGGCGATCGACTCGTGGCACGATCTGTACGAGAAAACCGATCTCAACATCATTACACTGAGCACGTCTCTGTTCAGCAATTATGTGGAAAGCTTTTGCGACACCGACCCAATGGCGGCTAATTTTAAGTCGAGGATTGTGGAGAAAAAAGATTTAAACGAATTAGCTTTTGGATTCGTTATGGATTCGGTGACGAAAATAATTGCCGGAAAACACGTGCTCCTGTTTCGCGAGCTCGAACTTGACTATAGGTATAATTGGATCGACAGTGGAGTCACACTCGAAATGCTAGACCGACTCCATAAGTCGAAAGAGGGCGGCGGTATTTCGCCGTATTTTTTGCCGCTCTCGTCAAAGTCGATACAATTGCAAACTGATATCAATAAAGTGTAAGAAGTTTATTGAAAATAAAAGTATATTTTGAATGAATTTTGTAAATAAAATTTTTAACTATTGGAAATTTTTAAATTTCTCAGTATTAATATTGGTATTTAATATTTTATTTAATTAATAATTTACGCTTATTTTCTTATTTTAAAAACTCTAGTATTATTCGTTCGCTGGAAAGCGGTGTTTACAATCAGTGGATTTCGATGAGCAAGTCTCATGAAGAGAGTCAAAACGGTATTCATAGAGCTCTTATGAAATACTCGGCGTCTAAACTCGAAAATAGTCGACTGCTCGGCATCTATTATGTCTGCATAATTGGCTATATTATCTCAACGTTTATGATGATCGTGGAAATTCTTTATGCATTTATGTTATTTAGATTTAGTCGCCATAAATATGTTTGTCACTCGAGAAACAATTGAATTAAGCTTTACATCAATTTGGCAGACAAATTGATATAATGATTAATTTACTAATTAACTAAAAACAAACACTAGGTTTAGTTAACTAATAAATTCAATACTTAATTATATATTACATACAATTTTTAAAACTACTTTATTTATTTATCAGTTTAATACGAGTGTAGAAAAATATAATTAACGTGCAGTTTATTTTATCAAATAATTATTTCATATCCACTTTACGATATTCATTATTCTAACACAGTTTTAGCTAACAGACAAAAAATACAGAAGCAGTAATTTATCACCAAAAAAATTCTATGAAAATGCCGGTAATTTATTAAATAAATGAATTTCCGTTAGTCTAAAATGTTAGGTAAATTAATTCTCTCTTTTTTACGTATTTTCGAATAAAATAGAGAAAAATCAATCTTTACTATAACAAGCAATCAAAAATTATTATTATCATTAGACATTTAATCTAATAAATTACTCGTTGTTATATTGCGAAACATTAATATTATAATATATGAATGGATTAATGAATATATTCATTATTTTGGATGAATTCTTAAAATGGCAAAAAATAATAAATTACTACTTATATATTTAAGATTATTAATTAAATTAGTCAAACAAATAACAATATTAAACAAATAATACTTAAATCGGATCAAATATTTTTCAACCAAAAATACCAAAACCGAAACGATCGCTCCCGCGAACCAAAACAAACAGAATTCATTCATTACTGTGGTATCAAATTCTTTGGTCGAATATAATTCACGTTCAGATTTAAAGTCTTCGCTCGAATTGCTTGATATCATTAGGTTATGATCATATATTCCGCTCTCGACCATAATTGAAATTCTAAAATTAACAAAAGATATCTAAAAATTAAGATTTAATAAGGTTTTATAAGAAATTAAAGTTTTGTGTACATATGATTGGCATCGATAACTAATTGCGGATTTCTATTCGAGACATGCATCGAATAGGGAGTTACGCCAAAACTAGACCTCGAAATCCGAAGACCAGCTGTTAAATGTCTTTCATTTTCGGTCTTAATATCTCGTCGATAGCTATCAAATATTGTGAACTGCAAACCGCTCCAAACGAGCACATACTTTCCACTCTTCACTTTGTTGATCACCTCAACAGTGATTCTATTCGACAAATCCTCAATCGGAATATAGTCATAAAGCTCGAGCCTCTTCGCCAACAGTTTCACCACTTCGTCCTTCATATTAGGATTCTTCGCAATTTTGGCCATCAATGAAGTTTTAACTGATATAATTTTTATATCGCTTTTATCCCATATAAGTTCAATAAAATCCAAATCATTGGCGCGATTGTGCGGAATGAAAGAGTTGAACAAAACGCTGGCGAACGCGGCCAACAATACGGTGCACACGAACAGCCAGACCGAGAGAAGGATGCGCTGCGAAACAGTTGCGGTTAACTTGCGATAAGCGGAGCGCGAAAATGGCTCCGAGAGAAGAACGGATGAATAGTGCCAGACGTGTGTCCACAGGTTTTGGTCGCGGAGTGACGACACCAGCGAAAGCAAAATAATCGTCACGACTAAAGAGAGCCACACTTACTGATCGAAGCAGGCGTTAAGCGCGAAAGAGAAGTATTGCTGGTCCGTAAGGGCGGACAAAATGTTACCGCAGGTCATGACTCCGAGCGGACGCAGTATGTGTGTGGTGTTGCCGTGCATTTTAATCATTTCGTGCCACACGTAATTAATCGGATACAGTATAACATTGAATACTTCGTTGTCCATTAATTGATACAAGTGTTCAATTTTGGTAAATCCAATTTTAATCGGTACTAATCTGTCGGTAGTTTTTTATAAATAGTTAAAAATTGAAAATATTAATCGCATAATTATTAAGAAATGAAAATATATAATTGCATACCTGTATCCGTATTGAGTGGATAAATAGATTAGCATTTGCATTAAAGGACCGCACGCTTTGTGAGCGTCTATTGTTATGAACGGTCGAAAATTGTTTGGTAAAAATTTTATTAATTTCTCATTATTGGCGCTAAAATTTAATGAATTGTTGGCATACAGATCAACACAATTATGCATTTTGAGAGTTTGAGATAAAATTTAATTTTAATGTTTACGCAATAATTATTTGGTAGAAAACTCTAATAAAAATTATTTTCAATAATTCAGAATAATTTTCTATTTCATCAAAAGAATTGCTATAAATAGAAGAACTAAAGATATGTATCATTGCATTAATCTTATTAAAACAAGTTTGTCATTATTTTTATTATTTTCCTTAATGTTGTTTGGTTAGAAAATAAATTACGCTTAAATTAATTTTTTGATAAATTGTTTGATAAAATGATATGTAATTATTGAGAGTATAGGCCAACTGTCGAAAAGATTTGAAACAATTCTATTATTGTTAATATAATTTAAATTGTAGTTCTAACAACTGAGATCAACAATTTCATTCATAATCAATTAAGTAATTTACCAATTTTTTAATGCAATTCATAAATTGCATTAAAAAATTTAAAAATAAATCTCTAAACTGCATACAATATTCACAATCATATATTTTAAATTCAAATACAGTCATAAATATTCTCTCATAAAGATTTGTATTCATTTTAAATTTATATATTAATAAAATAAATTAATGGAACTCTTGCTGCCACCTATTATCAGTCAAGTTATCGGTTATTTTACTTTATGAGTAAAAAACACTTAATGGAGCTCATATCGCCATCTATCGGATATATCCAGTATCTGCCGATAGATGGCGATATGAGCTCCATTAAGTGTTTTTTACTCATAAAGTAAAATAACCGATAACCACTGATAATAGGTGGCAGTACGAGTTCCAATAAGTAATTTTATTAATATCTAAAACGGATACAAATATTCCGATAAAGTATAAAAAATATAAAAATTTTAATACATAATTGAATTTTATATATAGCTATTTAATTGTGTATTTCAAATGATTAAATAAATATTTATATACTTTTTAATTAAATTTATTTTGACCGTATTGGCGATAAAGTATATTTATTGTATATTATTTCATTAAATGACTTATTTTCAAATGTTTTATTTTTTTTTGTTTTTTTTAAATTAAACTTATTTTTTCGTTTAATTATAAATGAAAAAATTTTACATAATTATGTACAAAAGGGGTTTTCATATTTATGGTGAAAAATTAACAAAGATTTTATGAGTTAACTATCGTGACTATCGATAATCAATATCTGTTATTCTTAAAATATTTACTAATTTATTCTAATTATTATTTGTATAAAATTTAATATTACAGGAGCTTGATATTATGTAAAATTAGATCAATATAATGGCAATTTGCTGTTTAAGTATAATTTGTTAAAACAAAATGCATAATCAAAGTCTATTATATTCAGACTCACCAGTATTTTTTTCAAAATATATTCTTTATGGTAAAATCTACAAAACCAGTAAAAAAATTTAAAGAAGGCTACAATGTTTGGCAAAAATTGTTAGTTAAAAATAATTATCTTTTTGTTTAGATTATAGTTTTCAAATGCTTACAAAATAATTGCAGTTATACTGCTTTAGAATTTAAAGTATTAAATGATTAGTTTTATTGAAGTAAAAATTAAACACCTTTTATATTAACTTTTGTATAACAATTTCTTAAATAAATATTTAAATGCTGTGCTTATTATTTTATATATATCTCTATTGCCGAACAGGTTTATAATAAAAGCAAACGAAATTCCAAACCAGAGTCCAATAATTGCGCCCAAATTGCTGACAAAATCAATAAAAGGCATTTTAAATGTTTCGATATAAGTGATGTGATCGACGTTTTCGGGGTATAGCTTAACAAAAGTACTATTCGATCCGGAATTAGAGATATAGTAATTTTTATAATTAAAATATATAGCATTACACTTATTTTGGCATAAATTTTTGCAAATTAATTTTCTCTCTTTAATTTCAAGCAAAATATCATCGCTCGACATAAAAATGCTTGAATAAATAAATAATACAGTATTAACCCGTGAACTGGTTTGATTCAATTCGTTATAATAAAAATCAAACAAACAGTTCAGAAAACAATGGTAGTCTAGATTATGATCAAAGGTTTGCATCGTTTTCGAATAATGGCATTCGCTATGAATTTTGTTAACAGAAAAACTCGAGTAAAATATATTATAGCGAAATTGAATTGATTGGCTCGAAATTTCCAGTTCGTGACCATTTTTAATCAGGATATAAAAATTATCCATACATTGGTTTTTAGTGATTTTAAATTCGACATAATCTAGTTTGCGCTCGATTCCGGCGTCCAATAGATGTTGTTTGTATGATATGCTCATATTTTCAAAGTAAGAATAGTGATACACAGCGTTAGTAATGTTTGCTAAAAAATTTACAGATTCTGGACATTGAAATTTTTTTTGGTTAATTTTTATAAAACAATAATCTATTAAATCACATTTGGTATTGCGTTCCGCGTTTAAACTCTCGTATACTAATAAAATCATAGGCAAATGAATTCGTTGATCCGTTTCGATGCGAATTAATATTTCACTGTTTATATATATACCGATTAATTCGATTATTTGATACATCATTAAACACGAGAAAATGATTAAAATGATTAAACGATAATTTATGAATTTCTTTAAATGTTTTCTTTTTCTGCGCAAAACATAATAAAATCTGTATTTTCGAAAGATTCGTCTTAACATTCTATAGTCTCGAAATAATAATACGCTAATATCGAACAAACTATAGCCGAACCACATCGCGATTAAACCGCAAACAGACAACAAGTAATTAATAATTTCAAATTTTCCGACGAGAGTGTAACGCATTTCTTTCGATTTACTACTAAATACGAAAAAAACATATGTATCATATTCAGAACAATCTCCAATTATTTTGTTGATATAAAAATACTCGTTATAACAACTTTCATGACATTTACTTAATATTCTATTCATATCGTAATTAATCTCTTCATTTGTATCGCAGTTATTATTTTTTTCTGAAACACTATTATTTGAATCCGAATTAAAGTAAATCCAATCTCTATTGCATTTTCTTCGATTCAATTCCTGTTGATTAGCGATTCTAATAATGCATTCTTCTCTAGATTTAAATGACAAGTCATAGCTGTCCGACTGATCGTAATCAACACAATCTGTTTCGTACGGATATTTAAGTAATGTTTCAATAATTCGTTTGTAATGCATAAATTGATAGCATGGTCTATCTATATTCACTTCCGGTCGATTAAATAATGGCAATGAATTTGCTTGAATTAGCATCAAATTAAGCTTAAATTTTACTTTTCTTTTTATATCGATTTCAAAGTAAATTTTCGCTTTGCTTACAATTGAGCGCTGTTTATAAGTGAGGCATCGCTTCAATAGCGGTGTAGACGTTTCGGTTATTTGAAATCTATTTAATCTGACAAAATCATTGTTATCCTCATTTATAATGTTAATTATGCTTTGATTAATATATCGCCAAATTAGTTGACTGTGATTTTGATTTTGCAGAAACACTTTCAATTCAACATCACTGCGGACGCAGAGCGCGATCGACGGAATGCGTTGCGGAAAGTGTTTGATCTCGACTTTGCTCACAGTTTCATATTTGGCGTATTTCACTGTCAATTCGATGAATTGACAGCTAAATAAAATTAACGCCACTATAATTTTGCGCTCAATTATTACTCTTTTAAATTTGCCCAATAAACTCATTTATATCTAAATTATTTGTATAAATAATTTAAATTATGATATGATATGAAATTTTTTACATTTACTTTACATTATTTCCTAATATTTTAAACATAAATAACACTCCGATTGCATGAAGAATATTGTTTTTAAACCGAAAGCGATGTTTACTAAATTTGTTTCTATGGTTTTTTTGGAGTTTCTATTATAGTTAATACATAATGCGATAGTGTTTTGAAAAAAAAGACATAATTGTTTGGCGAAGAATTTGTGAAAAAAAAATTATTCGAATTAATTAGATTTTATTTATTCGGATACAGAATATTCTAAATTGTTTATATGGATGTATTTTCAAAAAGCGTTATTATGTTTGTAACGTTAATGTTTTTTTTTATTGACAAAAACTTATATGTGATAATTTATAAAAATGATTAAATTTGTTATTCACAGTAAATCGTAGACCATTAAAACCGTGTATTTTTGTAATGTATGCATGAATTTCTCAATCAATTAAAATAAATTTAAATTAAAAAAAATGATTTCATTTTTAAAACTTTATTATACAAAAATCAGTTTTCAAAAATAAAAATTTTATTAAAATAAAAGAAAATAAAATAAACAAATTCTGAAAAATTTCATAAAACAACAAATATAAAAGTTGGTAAAACCAAATGAATTTCGGCAAAAGATGGCAACAGTTTCAAACGTGGGGACGCGAGCGACGAATTCGGCGAATGCCGGCCAGAAATTTACCGGACATCGGACAGGAAACGGAACCAACGCTACCGCACATACCGAACGAAATACCCGCTGACGACCAGCTTCTTCTCGAACGAATCGGCTTCAGAACCCGTCATCGGATCGGTAGCGGCGGAACCGGATCGGTATTTCGGGCCGAAGCCAACGAACGGGCGATAAGATATCACTCCGTAACGAACAGAAGTGGAGAATATTTTGTGCTGAGGTTCGAGGGTTACGCTCGCAGTTATCTTCCCGTGAGAAACACGGCCAGAGTTGACCGCAACTATTACGTCGAGCGACTGAACGGACGAGACGTGGCCGTCAAGTTTGTGAATATGGTGGACGCCGGCGACTGGACAGAGCAGGCCAAGTATCGGCGGGAGGCGCGCATTATGACTCTCCTGCACCACAAGAACGTGATAGACATCTACGATCTCGTTATTATCGGTCGGCGAATGTATATCGCGATGGAGTACTGTCCGAACGGCAGTCTTAATGCTTATCTGCAACGGAGACGATTAACGCAGGCGTTGTGCGAGTTGTTTGTCCGACAGTTGACGGCGGGTCTGCTGTATTTGCACAGTCATGCGTAATGCTCGGCGACATTCACGGCAATAATATAATGCTGGTCAGCGTCGGCATAGAGGATGAGGACATTTTGCTCAAGTATGTGGACTTCGGTGCGGCCAACTTCGCGGTCGGCGATGTGCTTACGGTGAAGAGTGATTTGCGAATGTTTGGCGCGCTTTTGTTTCGTATCGCGAATTTGACGAATTTTAATGACCAGACGTTAGCGGACGGTATTAATAATCTGTGCGCTCGACTGTCGGCGTTTGAGTTCGAGTCGTTGAGAGACGCGGTTCGCGAGTATGAGTTTTTAAATCCGGAATAGTATGCGAGGATGAGAGGCGTTAGAACTGGCATGCCGTAAGACAGGGTTTGAGAGAATGTGTTATTTTGAGTGAATATTAAATTAGTGAAATCTTTTTTTTTTTGATTTTCAGTGGATGTAAAAGTAAATATTCAGTTTTAGAAGTAAACAATTGTTTTTTTGTATAAAAAAATACACCTGAATTATATAAATTATAGGGGAGAAAATTCCTCCCCTAATAAAAAAAGTTTACAATATATTGTATGTTAATTTTAAACAAACTATAAATTATAATTTAAAATCCGTATGATTTAAAATTTTGACCGAAATTTGCACAAATTTTATAATTTTTTTTATCGAGGTTTATAAGAAATATGTAAATATATTTAGCGATAAGTAAACAAATTCAAATAATATAAAAAATTAATTTATATTTAAAAGACAAATAAAGGTTACAAATGTTTTTGAAAAATTATGTAATTATTTTTAAACGATAATTTTAAAAAGATATAATTATTGTAATTTTAAACATTTATAACATTGAGGGTCGTATATATTAAACTCGGTTCTTCTCAAACTGTCAATTGGCTCGCTCTGCTTGCCTTTGGTGTCGACAGAGTTGCGGTTGTTTTGATATTCGGGATCACTTGGATCTCTGGTCAACTCGGTTCTTCTCAAACTGTCAATTGGCTCGCTCTGCTTGCCTTTGGTGTCGACAGAGTTGCGGTTGTTTTGATATTCGGGATCACTTGGATCTCTGGTCAA
>JAQIYA010001488.1:0-12679 GCA_034699355.1 Microtritia minima | reverse complement strand
CTCTCTCTCTCTCTCTCTCTCTCTCTCTCTCTCTCTCTCTCGAAACGGAGACGTAATTATTTAAGAATAGGTTGAAATAAAAAATTTTAATGAGTTTAATCACACGCACACGCGATGGAGTAGAGAGAGATCGGTATTTCGATGCTCTCCCGCGAGAGAGTGAGAGATACGAAACTAACTCTAATGTTTTGATAAGAGTTATTAATCGCGAAGCGATGCCTCTCTCTTTTTCTCGTCATATTTCTCCGCATTTCTATTTTTTTTCTATTTCTATTTTACTTGATTTTATTTTCTACTCTTCATTTGAGTGATTCGAGTTCAACGAACACTATTCCAGATTATATTTATATATTTATACCGTATATATGAGTTATATATAAATATACTCGCGCTCAACACACGAGTGTGTGTTTCAATTTTTCTTGTTATGCCTTTCTTTTCGTTTTGCATTTTCAGATTAACGTTTTTGATTAGCGAGGGTTTTGTATGGGCTGTGTGTGTGTGTGTTTGACTCGAGGCGACAATAAATTTTTTTGTTATCGCGAACTCATTATTTAATACATTTCTTTACTTTTTTTTAGAAAAAATATGGTTTAAAAATATTGATTTTGTTTGCTTTTCGAAAGTTTTTATAGCTATTTCGATGCGATTTATGGGTTTGTGGTCAAACAGTTTACCTTAATATCTAAAATCAAAGTTCTATTGGCTTTTGCTCTCTTTTTTTTGTTGAAATTTATCGTAAATTTATAATTACTTTCTATATTTGGTCTACTTTTCTAAAATAGAGAGCCAGATATAGATAGATGAGAGAACTGCCCGTTTTTGCACAAAATTTTTTCATTGTACTACTGATTTGATATTCTTGATTGACATGATTATGATTGACGTAATAAAGAGTGTTTCATTTAAAAGAATGCAATTTATTTCATCAAAAAAAAAACAATATTTGCATATCAGGTGGTCTTTCTTTTATTACGTCTATTTCCCTTTTTCCTGTGTAAGGATTTGAATTTTCGGGTCTAGTTTTACGATTACAATAAATTGTTGTTTGTATTTAAAGGAAATATAGTGTAGCCTTACTTAATGGAGGAAATATTGAATAAATTATAAATAATTTTGAATACACTGTATATTAAAAATTGATTTTTTATGATTAACTAATATTAACTACGCATGTATTAAATATACAATAATGTATTTCATTTTTTACCAGTTATATGGCTTATTGTAACCATGTTTGCCGTTTAATTATTGACAATTTATAACAATTTTGATAAATGCTTTGCCAGCTGTTGTCTTAGCAGAAAAAATTTTTCATACTTGACTGAAAGTCAATTGAATCTTAGAAATGTTAGCGAAGAATGAAAGAATTCATATTTGCATAGCCATAAGAATGACACAAACAAACATTGAAATTTTATGTTTAGACAACACAATGACGGCCCCCATCTCTCCCTCGAAATCGCATTTTTCTACTGATAACAGGTTTGCATTAGTTATCTGACAGTATATAAACTTTTTAATGATATATAATTTTGACTCTTTTTCTCGCACACCATTCGATAAATGAGGGGAAAAACTCTTTTATCATAAAAGAGCGGCGTTTGGTGTTTGTGTTGAATTATGAAAAATAGTTTGCCCTAAAGGGTTGGAATAAAAATCACCTTAAACTCAGATTCAAAAAAAAAATGGTTGCCTCTCTCTCTTCGAAAACTTTTCTGAAATTGACAGATATATATTTTTTTCGGATAGCGATAAATCTAAAAACTTATTGTCGGCACGAAAAAACTATTTTACTTTATGCCAAGTTTTCCGTTGCTGTTGTGTTATTTGAATTATTGTTTGGGCATAAAAGCGTTAACAAAAAAAATTTCTTTCCTACGGTTATATTGTGATTGCGTTATATTTATCGAATTAATATGTTTTTTAATAGTGGCAAAAAAATTTAGATCTAATCCAAAAGGCAAACAAATTGTAACACAATTAAACGCTTTGCAGTTAAAAACAAACATAACTCGAGCAACACTTTCCATTTAACAGCATTTTTATAATTTATTTTTTTGTACTTAAATTTACCTTTTATATACTATAAAGGCTAATATGAATTATAGATAATTATCGATAAATTTTGCTTAAATTACATTCTAAATTATCACTTCTGGTAAAAAAATAAAATATACATTTCGAGTCCTACACTAAATTCGACACACTTTGAATCAATTGAACGGCAAAACTATTACTAACAAAAAAATATATATTCAAACCATTTATCAAACCGCTTATTAAGTTTATTCTACCCTTTTATAGTAATTAAATTATGAAACCATAGAAATAAGAAAAGATTAATCGCAGTAACAAAATAGTCAGGATTTGAATAGTTATTAGTTCAAAATTAATAAGTCATCTCTAGGACAACAGTTTTTTTGTGCTATTTCTAATTAGACTCTACTTTCAAAAAATCAATATCTTCTCAGTACCACACTATGTCTGTTAGCGATAGCAATAAACTGCAGCGGTAACTGATATATATATTATGAAATAAGCTATATATCATGCAATAAAATAAATTCATTCAGTGTTTCATATGTATGCCAAATATTGTTCGCAAAAAAGAGAGAGAGACTCTTAAGTTTTGCAGCGCGAAGAAAAAAAGTGCCAACATTTTGTGACATCCGTACTGCCGGTTTCTGTCTCCGGATCAGCACTTTTTTAGACTTGCGCTAATATCTGCCAAAGAGGTTACAGCGCATAAACACCGAACTGAAACATCAAAAAATTATAAATATATATAGATGTATACATATCAAGCGTAATGATATTCTGATTGTGCTGATCGGTGACAAACGAGCGACTGTGCGATCGGTGACAAACGTGTTCTAACCTTGTTTTGGCCGCCAGTGAGCGAGAAGAATATATATATAAACAGTTGTGGCCATTAGTGAAGTAATCTGTTTTGTTCGACATCTCTGTGCAGTTTTGTATACCCCGTAACACTTCTCACGTACGGGTAATCTAATCCACTTTCACAATGAAGCAACTGTTTCTAAACAACTGTTTCTATTTTTCATCGCTATATTCTTTTTTTAATTAAGGTTTTTATGTTTATATTGCCGATATATAATTGCTTTAATGGTTGCGGCAAAATATTTGTTTCCTATTGTTTAGCGGCGAAAGGCTTTTCAATGCAAATGACAGTCTCTATTATCATATAATAGAATACGAGCTGAAATAAACTGAGACCATGAATAAACTATATTTATATGACATATTTATTTTAATGGCATTTTTATGAAGTTTATATGAAAAAAAATTTATTTTTATTTCCCTTATTTTATCGCTTTTCTCGTTTGAGGTTAAGGGAGGAAAAAAATTCGCAGCGAGAGAAAGCATTTAAAAGTTAAACGGTTTGCCATTTGATTTGATTTGCTCAATAGATTATTTTATTATTTTTAATTGTGAACTATTAAGTATATAACGAAGCGTCCAAATTGATTATCGACATAATTACGGGTCTCTCGATTCAAAAGCAACTCAATGGGCATATTTCGAGTTAATTAAAGCATTTTTAAAGAGCATTAGTTATGTGTGCCATTAAAGGCTCGACCTTCACGATTAGCGACATTCAGTATTTAACAATTTTCTCGCGCTCTATCCCTCTCCACCTCTTTTTTATTGTTTAACGCAAACCACTATTTGATCGCCCAGTCTTTAAATTCAGTCCTGTAATCGTATCGCGTTTACCGTATGTTTAGCCAAACGACTCCTTTTATTTTCCTGAACCGCACAGTATATATAATTGCGGAAGTTATTAAAAACACTAAATGCGCTTTTTTGGCTGATTTAGATTTTATTGCGCCCTGTGTTTAGGTATTTATGTGTGCGCGCGAGTGAGTGTGCGATATTTGTTTTTCTCGCAGTTATTTATATAAATAGTTCATGAAAAAAATAGATTAAATATATTTCACTCGCAATGCGATCTAAATTAATGATACCCTTCTTCTCTCTCTCTCTCTCTCTCTCGTATGCCTTACATTTTTACCTATGCATTACTGACGCAACTCAATCATATTCAACCGACGTGTTTGTTCTCTTGAGAGAGTGAAAAATTATACTCAATTACGAGATAGTATTTCTACAGCTCATAATTTGTTTTACTAAAAAAAAATATATAGATATTTTTTTCCACAAAAACAATTTCATGGCAGCAGTAGTTTATTGCAATTACTTTTAAAAAAATTTGTTTTCATTGCTATATCCAGAGCCGAGTGACGCCCAAAATGGCAGCTGCGACGGAATCGGCGGGTCAGCAGGCCGTCCGGTTTAGCGGCCACACTCTGGACAAGGCCACCAAAGCCAAAGTCCATCTGGAGAACTACTACTCGAATCTGATAGCGCAACACTTGGAGAGACGAAACAGGTTTGCCACCACTCGCTACAGCTTTGCCGCCGCTATTTGAAAACATAATCAGGAAAAAGAAATACAATTTTCTTGTCTGCTTATCTAAATATTACATTATCTTTTATTCATTTCTGATATTCATGAATGTGCGCGAATGCGCGCAAAAGGAACTGAAACTTATTTTTATCCATCAATTAATTATAATAAGTATACAAAGCATTATAATTTTGAGCGCAATAAAACGCTCGTTCAAATCATGATACAATAAAACGGATGACACAGTTGTATAATTTGTTTATCCCCGGAGTTGGGCTATCATTTTCCCGAACCCATTAATCGCGAAGAGATGCTGAGACTCGCATATTAATGAGCAGAGCGGGCGAGCGGTTCACCTATTTATTGCGCCCTATCTTGATATCATTGTTATTACGGGCAGAGTTTATAAATTGATAACACACATCAAGAGGGACGATGGCATGCGATTCGGGATGCAATTAGCGATTTACGAGACATTACGAGACATTAGCTAATTTGTTAGTCGACAACAGCCAACTATGTCATCGCTGTTTCATTGTTGCGAAATCAGCTGTAATTGTCTATTATTACCGGTATCGCTGCCGCTGTTATTTCGCTGCCATACTTATTATTTTGTTTCTGCCTTAACATTGTGTCGAGTTATTTAAACCGTTTCGTTCGCACGGAAATGAGATAAGTTATCTGATTGTGTGATAAATTTTTGGCATTATCTGTTTGAATAGTGGAGGGAAAATATTTGACTAGAAATAACTTTTTGCGAGTCCTGCCGTGCAAAATATGATAACAGTCGAAATAACTGTGCATTTTGAGTCAATATTTTGTATTTACCTCTCTTTCTACATGTATTGCACACAATCTGTGTTATTTACCTAATCTTTAAGTTACGGATTCCAAAATAATAAACTTCAAACATTTTTCAAGATTATATTTTTAAATTTCGCTTCTAATTGACAGTTCACGCCAATCAAAGCGGTAAAAATATCCAATTTTAAATGAATATTCAAGGTTTAGCCGTTCTCTCTCTCTCTCTCTCTCTCTCTCTGCCATTATATTTTAAACTTGAAAACCTCAAACTAGTGCTGATCTAATTTCATTATGAAACGCTTTTGATTTGTTTTCACTGTTGCCGTCAAAGTTAAGCGCGTGTTATATCACATCTGTTAAAATTATTTCCAAGCGCTTAAATTTTAATTAATCTAATCGTTTGTCTCTAATATTGTGGTCGTAATATAATGTGCACGCCTTTAATGTGCTTTAAGCACATTATGCCTCTTCTCCTCCTCTGTCTTGACATTCATCGAACGTTGAAATTAATTTTTCAATTACCGCTTCATGTGTTAAACCACTATAAAGCTATAAAGAGCACTCAACAGAGACTGTTAGCCCGCCATTCATGAATCAATGTCTAGGCTGGAAAAATATTATGCATTAAACGCTGTGTATAATTATTTACTGACTTAGCGGCGCAAATATTAGTTATTATACTAATTAAATAACGAAAAATTTCATAAAAAAAGATTTATTGTTTTTAATTAAGAATAACTGCGAGCTGTCATAAAAATCAGGTTAATCTCGACCATACAATTGCATGCTTACTCGCTGCCAGTGATTAATCTAGTTTTGAACGCAGTCCTCTATATTGACTTATTTCAATTAGACACGAACGACTGGAGGAGACAATGCGCGACGAAGGGCTCAGCGAAGAACAAGTGAGTCGCAATTGCTTTTAACTCTTATGAGCAAATTTAATTGAGAACCAAATGCGAGACACGTAAACCAAAAAAATATAGCAGATTTGTGAAGCCATCAGAAACACAATAAAACCAAATCACAAAAAAGGAAAATAAATCAAAAAAATAAAAGAAATGGCGGTTTAGTGTCAAGAGTTTTCTCAATTGTTATATAATAAAAAGCTTTCCGCAAATATAAAAAACTGATGTTTTTGCCTCTTTTATAAAAATGCTGTTCCTCTTCGGCGATGACCGGCCAGAAACAAGAGAAACGCAATAAACACGCCCTCAAGGAAACCGAGTTTCTGCGGCTGAAGAGGTCGCGGCTCGGCTGCGACGACTTCGAGCCGATCAAAGTGATCGGTCGCGGAGCGTTCGGCGAAGGTGTGAACCATAACGAGTCCGTTGGAGTGCGATATGGATTAATCAATATTTGCATTGCAGTACGACTCGTGCAGAAGAAGGACACGGGACACGTGTACGCCATGAAGATCCTGCACAAGGCAGACATGCTCGAGAAGGAACAGGTGGCGCACGTGCGCGCCGAGCGCGACATTCTCGTGGAGGCCGACCACCAGTGGGTCGTCAAGATGTACTACAGCTTTCAGGATTCGTTCAACTTGTACCTCATAATGGAGGTGAGGACGACATTTCTGGCACTTCGCCACAAACTCTTTTATTATGTGAAAAAGCAATTATATCTATAATATCTATAATGCCAAACAGTTTCTTCCGGGCGGCGATATGATGACCCTATTGATGAAGAAGGACACTCTGACCGAGGAGTGCACTCAGTTCTATATCGCCGAAACGGCGCTCGCCATCGACTCCATTCACAAACTAGGATTCATTCATCGAGACATTAAACCTGATAATTTACTGCTCGACGCTCGGGTAAGCAATCCATGAGCCTATGCGTCGACTAAAGTTAGTGATATTTGTATAAACAATATTAGGGTCACATAAAGCTCTCCGATTTCGGTCTGTGCACTGGTCTGAAAAAATCGCACCGAACCGACTTCTACCGGCATCTGTCCAAAGCGAAACCGAGCGACTTCATCAACAGTCCGATGGACTCGAAACGTCGGGCCGAGAGCTGGAAGAAGAACCGGCGACAGCTGGCCTACTCCACCGTCGGTACACCTGACTATATCGCGCCCGAAGTTTTCATGCAGAACGGCTACGGTTCCAGGTTTGTCCACTATTGGTCAGGTCTTACTCGACTATCATTTTAATGTTTGACGTACTTTAGTGCCGACTGGTGGTCACTGGGCGTTATCATGTACGAGATGCTGATCGGATACCCGCCGTTCTGCTCGGAGACCCCGCAGGAGACCTACCGGAAAGTGATGTCCTGGCGCGACACTCTCGTGTTCCCGCCCGAAGTGCCGATCGGCAACGAGTCCCGCGAACTCATTCAGCGATTCTGCTGCGAACCAGAGCGTCGTATCTGTTCTCAGGCCGGTCTCGACGACATCAAAAGGCATCAGTTTTTTAAGGTATTTGATTTGCATTTAATTATGAAACATAGATTTAACGAGTTTTGTTTTGTTTTGTCGCTGACTGTGCAGGGCGTCGATTGGGCACACATTAGGTATTGTAATTGTTTTTTCCTAATATATTGTTTGTTTTTTGCTAAGTTGTGGTGAGGGGTAAGGAGAAGGACAAGTGAATCATAAATTAACGCGAATAACAAAAAACACACAATTGTAATGCAAACTCACGCGCTGTACAATTGCAGGGAACGACCGGCAGCCATACCAGTGGAAGTCAAGTCTATCGATGATACGTCAAATTTTGACGACTTTCCTGACGTCGACTTGAAAATACGTGAGTTTTCGTTTTTTTTCTGTAATGAAAATTGTTTTCAACCTTAAAATGACTTTCATTTTTGCAAACTTTCATATTATTCTCATTTAATTGCTCGTAAAATCACAAAACTTGTTGTTATTCTAATTGAATGTCTATTTGATTGACTCGCTGTGGACAGACTCGCCGCCGACCAACAAGGAGTGCGAGAACAGCAGCTATAAAGACTGGGTATTCGTTAATTACACATTCAAACGGTTCGAAGGGCTCACACAGAGAAACCATAAAACTCAGCGAAAAAGTTGAGAACCACAGTGTGTTTCGCAATCATAACGGCTCACCACTCGAATAATTATGGAGTTAACAAATTTTACGAGGAAAACGGTTTTCACAAAATCATCGCAAACAAAAAAACACTACGAACGCAGACGAAAGAAAATTCAAGACAACAACAACGGCTCATCCGATTATGAGATTCTGTTGTCTTGAATTTGATTTTTCGAGTTGCCTCTGAAATCGATGTTTTACGATCTACACTGTGAACAATAGCTTATACAGTATTTGAATACGAAACGAAATCCCTGTTATTATTATTAATTAGCGAATTAACATTTATCACACGTTGAAATTGATAATAGAGTTTTTAGGCCTGTTTTGTTCTGTTTATTTATGTTAAATATATTTTATTAGGTTTTATTATAAATTTATTTTTTATGTTTTATTGAGACAATTTTTTTTCTTTCTCTCTCTCCCTCTTTCGCTTATTTTGTAAAGTAAAAATTTGAATTGTATTTAACATTGAAGCCGAACATCACAGCAAATATCACTCGTGCGTACACATTAAACACGGAGAAAATTATTTATATTTACTGATATGTATCGAAAAACATTTTTTTTATCTAGTCATTGTGTATCGATTACTGCTGCTTAGTTTTTTAGCGTTACTTTTCATTTTTCACTTTCGTCATAATTATTGTCATCACTTATCTAACCTTTAAAATTCTTTTTTTATTGTATTAAATATAGCAGAAAATGATTTGCTAGAAATCGCTATTTTGATTCACCCTTTTCATTGTCTTTTTCTAATCAAATCTATTTTTTATTTGTCAGCACGAATTTTTCACTGTTTTTTGTAAATTTTATGGCAACCGTTATAACTATTGTATTTTTGGATGAAAGCCTAAATCAAATGCCGCAGTAGTTGACATAATTTTGTTAAACAATTTATTGTGATTTCATATTATACGCGAAGTATTTATTGATTCAAATTAAATTGAAAAAAATATAGAAAGAAATAATAATTCGCTGTTTTATGCAGAAACTTATTTTACAAAATAAAGATTAAAATGTTATCAATATATAAATATATATATGTAAGAACACGATTAAACATGATTACGATGAAAAAAACAAAATTTCTCCCTAAGGATCGAGTCTGGTATTGAGTTACGCGATTACGCGCCGATAAGCCTATGGCACGCATTTATACAGACACGGCTTTCATTTGCATTTGGACGAGAAATAAAATAAGATTAAGTTATTTTATTTATGCGACCGATTACTTATTTCGGAGGAGAAGCCCGGGAGAAGCTCCGCTTACGTTAGCAGCACAAAGCGAGCCATATTTATAAAAATAACCTGATAAGCGTGATTAATAAGGAAATAATTCCGCTTAGATTATAGTTGCAGATTAACCAAAAATAATCATTTCGTTAAAAAAAAGTAAAAATAAAATAAAAAAAAACTATATTTAAACAAACACAAACCATAATTGATGTCTTTGGAAATTTATTTCTAAACTTATTTGTTTTTACTGCCCGTAATTAAAATGATAATAATAATAATGATGATTAAAAATTTATTTTGCCAATTAAAATGTAACCTTAAAAATATAAATATAAATGTCATTTATAGAGATAAACCTTGAAATTTTTATGCTCTTATTGTCATTTAAATTATAAAAGGATTCATTAAGCATTTTTTACAATTACCGTATTATCACTTTAAAAGTGCATTAAAACTTTAAAGATAACAACTTTTCCTTTACATCAGGTATCTTATTATTTAAAGCATTGGAGATTTTTAAGCAAACAAATAAAACATGAGATTTGCTTAAAAATACTTGAAGCAGAATCAATTGCAGTGAAGAACAGCGAAAATGCTGAAAATTTGAAAATTGAAAAATTTCTATACAAATGTAAAGAAATAAATATTGATTTTGAAACAGTAGACACATTTAGAAAAATTTTTCATTCATAGGGGGAGACATGCAAATTATAAGCAGTGAATTATCTCTATTAATTTTTAAGTACAATGTATAAAATATTTCTTGCGTTAATTTATTAATTTTCTTACGCATTTCATATAAGCCAATAATTGCATAATTAATTTAGCGAAAAAGAATAATACTGTAAAAGTCAAAAGTTAATAAAGATCTCAAACCATGAAACAGTTATTTATATTTCTTTCATGTGTATGCAATTGCGAATAATACAAATAATTTAAAAGTAATGTAATTATGTAATCGCTTGAATGATTGATTAATCGATATGCAGTTGATAGCAATTATTTATTAAACTAAATAAGCTTTAATTTAGTTAATTATGAATTAAATTAATATAATTACTATAAATTAAATTAATAATAAGTTTAAATATCTTTAATTGACAATTAGTTGACAAACTACTTATAATTTTTAAATTTATTTTATTTTAACCAATGTTTGTAAATGTTATGTTAATTTTTATAATGTTTGTTTAATAGTAATTTGTTAATAGCGTATTTGATGTGCTAATAATTTCTTAAAATTCGGTATATTAATTTTTTTTTGTAGTAAAAATTAAGGATTTTCGGCAAAATAAAAGTAAAATTTAGGAATTTTCTGTGCTATAAAATTTAAAAGACTATTATTCTAATAGAAATGAATTACTTTGAAAAAATACATTGAATTAAATGATTCATTTTAATTTTGATTTTCTTGCGTGGAATTTCTTCTATTATCAGCAAATAATTGTTTATAATGATTACAAACTTAAAACTTTTGAAAAGTTTGAAAGTCTCGCCACAGATCAGTATCACTCCAGTGCTGAAGAAGGAAAAGAGTAAGCTTTTCCGTAACGTACACATACATCAAAACTAAATCAAAACTACTGTCATCAAAATCAAAGTAAGATGAATAATAAACAGAGAATTGCTTTTAAACATTTCATTGTATGCAAAATGAATATTATGTGAGCTAATAAATTCTAAATTCTTTAAAACATTCGTGAACAACTTTAAAGAAATTACAGGCATATCCAAAATATAGTAAAAACTTCTTTTCTATTGCAAATAATTAAAACCGGTATATTTGTTAACGATAATAATGTCTCTAAAAAGATAAAAACATGGGAAATATCAAAATAGAAATTCACTTACGAGTTACGTAATAATTTTAATATAAACTTTATGCACATTTTCCGGATGTTTTGCATTTAATTTTAAAAGTCGATTTTAACCGAAATATACGCTATTTAGTAATTTTTATGTCATTATTTTAATAGAATTGGATTTCAAAATTTTATATGAAAAGTATAACATATTCATATTATCAACAATTTATACGGCGATTAGAAAAATCAGAATTACTAACAAAGATCTATCTAATAGTTCTGATTTAATCATTTCTGTTATTGATTTACCACTTTATAAAAATGGCATTTTGTTTGGGTATGACATCAATAATTATTTTATTGCAATTGAACACAAAAAGAGAACTCAAAAGTATAATTTTATTTTTCGTTATTTGTTTGGCTTATTTTAAATTCAATGAGATATTTTATATGTTTTAAATGTCAGAAAAATGAAATTATACCAATATTTTTTTTATATTTAGCAAAACATGGGTGGAATCACTCCAATCATTTATTTAATCATTAAAACATTATTATATTCATTCATATTACTTATATTTATATTATTCACTTTGTTTAACTAATACTATTTATAGTTATATATATAAGAATTTGTTTCTTATTTAATAATAATCAAGAAATTAAGTTTCAATGGCTGAATATATGAAATCATTAAATCGCATTCATCCTATTGAGGACATTAATTTGAACATCACCAGTGAAGAAACAAAAATATTTTTTAGACAAAATCTTTAAAAAAGTTTTAAAATATATTTTAAAAATTATTTTATTAATTAATTCGTTTATTAATAAATTAATACAATTAATATAAATTATTTAGTAAATTTATATTAGTTAACGTGTTTTAATTTAATTTAATATATTAATATTAGTGAAATAAAATTAATTAATTAAGCAATAAGTTTGTATATCAAACTTTTTTGTAAAATTTGTTCTTATTTTTACTAAATATGTTTATAAGTGCTCAAACTTATTATAAATCAACTTCTGATTTGTGTCACTCGTTTGAATAATAATTAAGTACAGTAAAAGTTTGTTTCACACTTATAAGTTAATAATAAATAATTTTAATAAATAAACAATAAATTTATTTCAACTGCATTTTTAATGTCACAAATTGTTTTAATTTATTATAAACAGGCTTTGTTTGTCTTTCAATGCTGAGACTTTTCAATTAAGACTTTCTGCTAAGTGTTGTGTAGTTTAGCGTTGATCATATTCAATACTGTCAAGCATTATCTACTCCTGATGGTCGACAAGAACGAAGCATGTCTTCGACATCTAAATTTTTC
>JAQIYA010001487.1:0-12696 GCA_034699355.1 Microtritia minima | reverse complement strand
GGCTTTCTATTTTAGCCAATTTTATTCATTCAATTCCTGCAACTAATCTTTCGAGTGAAAGAAATTTGAATTATGCTGGCCTTACGGTTACAGTTAGAAGATCTAACTTAGACACAGATAAAGTTTATCAGATGTTAATTATTAGATCTAACTTTGATTTGTATTGAAGGTTTAAAATAATTAAATTTGAATTTTTTATTATTAAATAATTAAATATATTTTCGGATCGGATCGTAAAATTTTAGAGGTCGGATCGGATCGTGAAAAAACGATCCGATTTTGGTCTCTAGTACAAAGTACTACTAAAGGTGTAAACTTGTAAAAATGTAATTATTACTGAGAATAAATATCTTTATGACTTAAAAAATACTCTTTCCTTAAAAATTAATTTCCATTATATTATTATTAATAAATAAAAATTAGTTGTTATCATATGATAGTCACTTACTTACCGAACCACTCGCGTATTTCTATAAAATATTTCTAAATAATTTTGAAAACTAAATATATGATTGTCATTAAGCAACTAATTTGCTTCATTTCCGTTTCCAATTTATTCGTTGCAATTTATATACAATAATAGAACATACAATAATACATTTTTATTGCTAACATTTTCTCTTGAAAAGCTGTATCCCTTTTATATTACTCTTCATCCCAAGTTTTATCGACCATATTAATAAAATGTTAGCATTGTATGAATTTTTCGTCTTTTATGCATCTCACAAAAGTATTTTATTTTTTAAATTTAATGTAACATTTGATTTAAAAATAATTGCTAAAATCTAATTCAAGTTTATAGTTATATAATTTAATGTGATTGTGAAATATATCTGATTCAATAATATAAAGTATTTATTTTTCAATAAATTCATCTATAAATCCTAGCTTTTCAATGAAACTTAGATATCCGATGATGAATAAAGGTTTAGAAAACTAATTTTGTCTTAATAAGTAGTGATTTATTAAATATGTAATAATTAAAAGAAATTGTATAATTACGTTTATTATAATTACGTTTATTATAATTATTTATTTATTATAATTACGTTTATATATAAGTTTCATTAATAGAAATAAAAAATAAAATTTTAATTTATATGGAATTAATGTGCATTCATATTTAATTTGTAATCTAAAGTTTATATACAATATATTAATATTTAACATTCGATATATAACATTAACAATATAGTAATTATAAATTGTGTCTTTAATTTTGATAAATTAAATATGATATACATTATAATATTGTTTAACAATTTATGAAATCTAAAATATAAAGTGAATTTTTCCAGTTGTAATGTAAATTAAGAAATACATTTTGTTATTAAGACCTAAGATATCTTATGTTAAGAATAAAACAAAAAATCTAAGAAACATTTTACTAGCATGAAATAAATAGCACTTCTTTTTCAAAGTTTAAGTCTAAAATTAATTTAGACATAGTAAAATTTAAAAAAAAAGTTAATGAGTGTATGAGCTTAACTATACATTAAATTTTTAAAATGTATTTTTTAAAGGTTTTGTCTTTAAATTACTGATTTCGATTCAGTAATGTATTTTTGGAAATTTCTAAATAACATTTGAAAAATAAAATATCTGTGTTATAATTGGTCTGAAAAAACAGATAATGACAGGCATACAGATTTTCTGTATCTTTTGTAAAACCTTATATTTTATATTTTATTTGAGATTCAATTAATATTATAGTGTATTGTAAATATTATAATGCATTCAATAGAGTTGCCAACTGTGAGCGAATATGCTGACAGTTGACGGTAAGCGTTTGATATCTGGAATAATTGCGGAGTGTCTGCGCTGTCATAATAACAACAACACAACACTTTTTAAGAATTATTATAAAGGTTGCAGTAATTTACTAAGAATTTCAAACTTTTGCTTAAAATAATATTAAAATTAGGTTTAATTATATTTTTGTGCTTAAAATGAATTCAATTTTAGTATTTTAATACCATAAATATGCGACGATAGCCCGCACCCCATGTATAGCCCGCACTAACACCACGTAATAGATTCTCAAATTAATAGTGAACATAATCTATTGTATGCTCTTCTATAGCAATATAGTGACATATTTGAAGCATTCTATGTTGAATGGGCTAAGAATTTGATGGCTTTTGATAGAATATTAGAGATATCTAGAATAAGTTTATATATATTTTTTGAAAAATTCACTTTTTTTCTTCGATAGCCCGCGGTATATAACAATAGGGTATTCAATTTTCAATTAAATTTTACTTATGAATAATTCCACGAAAAAGTTTGTCTAAAGTTTTAAATTTTATTTAAAATTTTACAAAAAAAAACCGTCAGTAATTTTGAAACAATGGTCTGTACTTTTTCTCATTTAGAATTTAAATAACACATTTATTATTATACTAGGGATAAAGACAGTGTCAGCAACAACTTTAATACAACTAACAAAATATTTAAAGAAATTTTAATTTAATTAACAAGCTTTCAAAATAATCTGATTTTAACATTATTTTCAGTATTGTTGGGTTACTTAAGCCGCTTAAGTTAAGCGCTCACAACGTTCGCGCGTTAGGTATTTTATTGAATAATTAACTTTTAACTCTTATTACTTTCATTGTTGTAATTAATCTTAACAATACTTAAAATAAAATATAATAATAATACATTTCGACAATACTTGCAATATTTGCACTTAACTAAGCTAAACAGCTTAAATAGCATATTAGTATCTAATGTCGAACTTATAACTCTTCTTTGACAATATAACACTCTATTTAAATGACACTAAATTTGGCACACTTGTGGTTCCTTCCATTCATCGAGTGAACGGAGTGTCAGTTAAAATCAGCTAAAAATGACAAAAAATTATGTTAAAATCTAGAAAATATGAAATGGCAAATTAAAAGCAGTAAGAAATGATAATTAATTGCTTAGCCTTGACATTCTATAGCTAATTAGTTTAATTCTGTTTTACACACTTTCTATAAATGGCATCATTTCTTTAGTTTTTCATCTCAACATTTTAATAACTCTTGTAATTAAAATTAATTCTCTTCAAATTAGTACCAATTGTTATTTTTATCATATTTAAAATGAAATTTTATCACTAAATTCGAATTTTAACCACATTTCCAAATTTGATATAACTTTTGGTTAATTGGTTTCCAGCGAATTAGTGATCATTTTCAAGATTTATAAGAATACTTTCAGATTGTGAACAAAATTAGTTAATTTTAATAGATATTCAAATAAGTAATTATTATGCAAACACGTGTTTATGTGATAATTTTTAAAATGATATTTCAATCAATATTTGTGTGCATAATAATATTAGTATTTTATTGTTTTTTCATGAATAAAGTGTGATTGTTTTTGGTGCTGACAGTCCACAGGTATAGATCACAAAAAATAGGTTTCTTAGAAAAGCTTTTGAGAGCTTAATCATATGTCTTATATCAAACATTTATCAAATAGCTTTTTCAAACAGATTAATTAAGTGTATAAATTAATTAAGTTTATATTTAGTGTATTAGTTCAGAGATTTACTAAGAAGATGTGAAAGTTGTTTGAGTGCAAATGGTGGACATTTCAACATTTCAAATACTCAATATGTGTATATATATATGGACTGTCAGCACCAAAATCAATCACACTTTATTATCACTAGCCTTATTTATGTGAGCTAACTTGTTGTGACCTTACTTTGTTGTGATCTAATTTAAATATTAAAATCTAAATAAAATTGTTGTGATGTTGATTGAGCGTCAAAATGCATTACTTTATCGAAAAGTCAGCTTAAAGTAAGAGTTAGAGTTGGCAACACTAACCCTCATCATTGGTCACTGAAAATTAAATTCTAAATGAAATCAGTTGCGCGTATTATTAATTATAACTGAGAGAAAGTTTTCAATATTAAATTCAATATATTCAATGTATTAAGCGTTTGTTATGATTGAATTTGGAGAAACATTGCTTTAGGAAAATACAAAAGAGTAATTACAAACATGATTTAACAGTTAAGACTAACCGACTTACAGTTAAGCTCTTTATACCATTTCAACCGCAAATAATGTGTTTATAGAATGCCGTATGAAAAGTAGATTCAAAGTAAAAAAATATACTAATTGAAGACACGAAATATAAGAGTTGCGACATTGACTTATTCATATGCTATTTCTATTATTATAAGAACAAACCTAATCTTTTCAATTTTGCAGATGATGTTGCCTTTCAGGGCAACATTTCTTTTAGCCCACAAAGTATGCTATAAAATAAGCAATACTAGAGTCTAACACTAATCTCTTGAACGAAGCGCTTAAGACATATTGAGTATACATCAATGTCATCCACTAATGTCCAGTCTGTGCATCAGCACGTCATTTGAAGGATTAAACGATTAGACCATCAGCTGCTAAAAAGATTTATGCGGGATTTGCTATCTTCTAATTTAATTTTGTTGTTATTACAATTTTTATCATGTTGTTTGCAATTGTTATATAAAAAAAATAAATGTATTGAATAAATGCTTTATAAATAAATATCAGGAAAAAACATTATGAAATTCAAATGCATTGGAAAGAAGAATGAGCACACAATTTACAGAATCAGTTATATAAGTAAATATAACTGATTTTATAATTTAATTTTAGATATAAGTAAAGTTTATCGGTTACGGTTAGAAACCGAATTTGACATAAGGTTTGAATTTGAAAACATAATTTCGGTTAACTGACAAAAGACTAAATTTGATAGAAAATTTCAGACTTACAATGGCTTAATTATTGTTTTTCGCATAACATTAAAATTCAAATATTAAAATTTTTAAGCATTCAATATTTATGAAAAGTTCACTATAGCGGGGTTCACTATATCAAAGTTTTACTGTATTGTGCGCTACTTTATTTCGGTGGGGTTGACATCGCAATTATAGAAGAATAAAATTCTCCTAAAAAATATTAAATTAATTAATTTGTTTAAATTTATTTTTTCTGAGCTGATAGGAACCAAATACCCTTAATTTTACGTAAGGTTAAGTGGACTTCTCAAATAATGATAAAATATCCCAAAGATGTAAAATAGCGATAATTTATATTAATATTTTAATATTTGATTAGGAAAATGTGTTTATTGATTATAAGAATTGCGAAATTATATTTAAAAATCTAAAATTGCATTTGATAATCATGTTATGAAGTATAATAAACAAATGTTTCTACAATCATGTGATTTGTTTGCATAATTGTTTAGAATTAACATTTAAATGTTAATAAATTATGATATAGATATTATTATTTTTTGATTGATAGTTACATTTTAATCTAATAATAAATTAAATAAATTAAATTTGCTTATAATTGTAAAATAGTTAAGGTCTAACATCTAAGGTTAATAAAATTTACAACTATTCTAATCACTAATCACAACTAATATCGTATATTATATTTTTATATTATAAATGCTTATAAAGTAACAAAACAAATAAATTATATTTAAAAGTTGAATATGAAAGTTGAACTCAAAATAGATATAACTTTCTATAATTAGTCGATACAACTATAAAGTCGATACATCAGTAAAGGTTAATGGAGTGGATTTGTGAAATCAAAACAAAAGGAATTATGTGTCGACCTCTCGCCCACTCTTTCCGATAATAAGGTTGAGATAATTGATATTCTTTACGCTTTCTTTTATTATCAATTTAATCAAATACATCGAAACGCATAATAAACATGAATAGATGATTAAACTTTTTCAAGTTATTTTTAAGCAAATGAATACTAAGTATAAAAATTAGCATATCTTTAGAAGAATAGATAGAGAGATGAAACAATTGGTTTGGATTGCGTTTCATTATGCAAAAGCCTAATCAAAAGTTGTAACACGAAAATAGCGAGTATATTGGGTTACAGTTAGTCGCTCGTAAAAGTGGTAATAGTATGGCAATGCGCGCACTCCTTATGGCAAGTGCTGTGCCAATGAAAGTGAGAATATATACAAAGATCTGGACTCTATTTTGAGTGCCAGTGATGCACATCACACACCAATTGATGAGAAGTGTTATCAAACTATATTAAAGCTATTATATTCAACTCTCAACAGTGGTATATTAGATACAATCTACTCGTCTATTATATTGTATCTATTGTTATATGAGTTGAAAGCAGAGTCGATGTTTGGATGTGCAAAGTTTGCATAAAAGTTTGAAAAACAACGTTGATTTGGTTTCAAACATGTTATGATAAATGAATTACTCTAAATATGACTTTACAATAGATGAATTTTGTAATTTTAAAATTGTGTCAAATATTATCAATAACGCTAAATATTTATTATTAAACACTGGATTTGGTTATTAGAATAGCAAACAATGATGTCTTATTTACAGACAATGAACAACTTTTCGATATCGTTTATGGTGAACATGTCAAACCTCACGATATCATTAACCAATAATGACACTATTAATAAAAACTTCGTCGAAATGAATTTCGATAAGAAGAGAAACCACGAAACTGTCGGCGATCTGGAGTTACTTAATCATAAATGGCAAACATTATTAATCGTGTTGTACTCGTTAACTGCAGCGCTATCGTTAATTGGCAATATAATAGCGATTTGGGTTTTGATGGCTGGCAAGCGATCGTCGAGAGAGTTGAGGATGTTTTTGGTGAACCTGTCGTTATCCGACATAACTATGGCTGTCTTCTCCATACCATTCACTTACACTGATTTTATGCTCGGCCGATGGATTTTTATGCCCCAATTTTGTCCAATCGTTCAATTCATGCAATTGGCGTCTGTTTTTGTCTCAGTTTACACCTTAACTGCTATAGGAATTGATAGGTGAGCTAATTATTATTATTAAACTTATTGAATAAATCATGTATTAATTAAAGTTGTCAGATGTTTAATTAATGTAAATTTTATAAAAATAACTTACAATGATATTTTAAAGCTGGATTATACTTAATTACACGATAGAAAACATTGTGTCAAAACAGCCCCAATACTGAATTTAACTAAATTGTTACAAAATGTTTTGTTAAGCAAATTAGGTTATGTTCGAATAAGACTGAACAATACTTTTGATGTCATTTCATATATTCTGCGCGCGGATAATAGTCATTAATTTCAGTTCTTAACTCGAGTCATAAAAGAAGAGCATAAGTCAAACAACAAATTGATCCAACAGGGAATCTCTTCGCATACACCAAATGGGATGCACTCCTATATAAAAGCTTTCGCTTTTTCATTAGAATTTTATATTCTTTTTATTTTTGGTTTGGGGCTTATCTTTATTAGCAACGAATTGCGCAAAATTTGTTATTTAAATTCGTTTTAAATTTTAATATAAAATATTAAATTATTATTGAAATGAACTTTTTTTTTTGATTATATCTAAAGTATAAATTATTATTTATTTCTGTTTATACTATAATAGATATTTACAAATTATAAAATTATGTTTTTACTTACGAGAATGTCAATCACTCAATATTTTAAGATAATTTTTATCTTTTAATATTAAATTGTTAAATAAAAAATAATAACTATTATATATCAAAAATTTAATATAATATTAAGAAGTGCAATGTCTACAATAATTGATTGTCCTCGAAAAAGTTGTGAACTGACCCTTCATAGCTTTGGGGCTATTAAAAAAAAGTATAAAGTTTATATACCAAGAATCCTCAAATTATTTCTCGTGTAGCCCTATTAAGTCTGACCAAATCAAAACAATAAAATCAATTTTATATTATTATAACTCTTGTTTTAATTTATTCTTTTTGAAAATTTTTGTTATAATATTTTAACGATTTATCATTCAGATTGAATTTTTTATCTTAAACAAGCGTTATTTTTGATCGAGTTTTAATTTATTAATATTGGCAAAAAATGCATCGTTAATTTAAAAATTTTAACAATAATTGTAGACTAACAATCCTTAATTTTTATCTTTCTATAATCATTTATATATTCTACCTTTTGACTACAACTTTGCAATCAAAAATGGGTATTATGTTAAGTTGTATTATATATAATTGCTTTTCTTTTTTTGCGCAAAAGACTAAAATTTTGGGGAAAAGGGGTCAGCATTTTAATTATAAATGGAAGACAATTCTAAGTAAAATAAATTAAAATACTGAATCTATACAAAAATAGCTTGTATTTTTCATAAAAACAATATTCATTAATTGTTAAAATGATATAAACTTTATTTTTAGTTTCTTTTAATAATTACTAATTTCAAGAAACCGCTTGTTATTTGGAATATAAATGTTATTTTATAATTATAATATTTAATGTCTTTTGCTTTGAGCTATCATTAAAGTTTATTTATGTTATTTAATAATAATACAATTTTATTTATAATACAGGGAATTCTTTGTTTTCTTATTGAATTCATTTTTACGAGATCATCAAAATAATTACATATGGTTTTTTCATTAAAATGTTAAGACTTAATTAGTTTGTCATAAAGTTTAAGTTCGAAATTTTATTATCGAAAGAAATAATATGTTTGATAATCAATAGTTATGTGTTTAATAATTCCATCGATACATTTTTAAAAGATTCATTTTATACTACCTTTAACCAGTGGCTTAGACACTCGAAATTTAAACTTATGAAGATGAATATGGTTGAACGAGATTGTTTGAAAATAATGATTCATGATAATTGTGACCATGCGAACAGATAAACTTGTAATACTTTTATTTAGAAGTTTAGATTATAAATAAGAATTTTTAAAACTTTTTACACCATTTCTTTAATTATATTATCAAAACTTAATTTTAAAAGTTATTATTCAATTTCTAGAAAATAAACTCATACTTTTCCTAACAAATTGCGATACTGTATATTGATTTTCTTTACAGTATGATATACTGTATTCTAATTGCTGAACGCATCAGTAAATGTATTCACAAGCTATACAAATAGACTCATTCACTCATCATAAAGTAAAGTATCTTAAAGTACTCAAACTTTTGGATATACATTATTGCCTTATGAAAAGTAATTCATGACAAGCAATGTAAGAAAATATTGGTGTGGATTATCTCAGTCTTAGTTGACTTTTGCGTTTTGTTTGTTATAAGAAAAAATAGGTTAATTGTCGATGTATACCGAGTCCACGACATTTCCGCGTCGGAATTCTTTCTCAGCTTGTTTTTCCCAAACCATTCAATGAATTTGTTTATTGCACTATCGAAAGCTACCGAAATTGAAGATGAGTTAATGAATGCCAAAGTGCAGACAACAAATTAAAAGATGCCATCAAAATAAATAACATCAAGATTAGCCAAATTAAATCTTGGCTAAAATAATATTCAAGATTGAGAGAAAAACTAATCTGAAATAAAGGAAAACCAATCATTTCTTTGACATCTAAATACAGAATAATGAATTTAATTATTATTTTAGATTGAATATTCTCTTGCATACTATCGCTCGAATTCCCTGTTTCATCATTTCTCCAGAAACAAAATAAAATGAAGACAGTCTCGCAAATAATTGCGATTTTCAGACAAATTTTAGATTCCAATCTAATCAATTAAGAAATTGGTGATCAATTGTTTTGTGATTAGAAATATATTTTGCTTTAGATATCCATTAATAATGTTACGATCAAAATAAAAAGTTAGTTTTAAAAATTAATGTTAATTTCTGTTATAAAACAAAATTTCTTCAAATAAAAATAAAATATTTTAGGAAGAAAATTATTTTTATTCTAGTTTCTAATTGGAAAAGAATATTTCATAGTTTATGTAATTTTCATTTAAGTTTTAAGACACTTTCTAAACATTAATAGAAATATAAATACGTTAATTTAACATTATTTTATTTATATTAGATATGCTTTAACTTAAAATAGATTCAAAGGTTATACAAATGTTCATTTTTTCACATTTTCATTTAATCGATAATATATGGCTTTATTCATTTTCATATTTCAAATATAATTTTTCAACAAACAATGTAATTATATATTTTTACTACACTTTAACTAAAAATATATAACTTTATACGAATATTTTTACAACTTCTATCTCATTTTAACAACTTAAATCTTTATTAAAAATGCCAATATATTTTAAGCACTTGGCCTTTCTCTCAATCGCTGGGAAGGGGTTACGTATTGACGGACGAGCATATCAAACCCATAAGCTAGCTTTTGTCAGAGTCAAAATTTGCTAATAACTGAAATACTGTGCCATATAAATTCTCACTTAACATGTCAATTAATTTTTAGCTTATTTTGTCTTTAGCAAAAGCAAGCTTATGGATTTGAGATGTCTGTCTGTCCGTCTGTCCGCTCCCCCCCCCCCCCCGCGATGAAGAGAAGGAACCTATAGTTGGCCCAATTTAATGCTATTTACATAGACTTTTTACTTGTCCAAATCTCTTTATTAACAAAGGGAAATTTGTTCAAATAGAGTTTATACTTGACAAAGTTGGATATTATTGATAAATATAACCTAAACTCTTTATTAACAAAGGGATTCATAAGATACATAAAGCGCGAACAAAGTGAGCGCTTACGTAACCCCCGAATAATAAAAATAATGTTAAAATAAGCTCATAATAGTGTTCAATCTTGTTTTGTATATATTCGAAAACCTTAGAATTAAAGATTTTATTCTTTCAGAATTTATTTTTCCTAATTTTAAGTATTATAACATTCGTGTTTGGAAAAAATTTTTGTGTTGAAACACTTTAATAAATGATAAAATAAATATCTACACATTTTACGGCAAAAAACACTTTAATAATTCATTAACTCTTATGGAGTTATTTCAAAATGTTTGAGTTGAAAGCATCGTAACTATCAATTTAAGGTTGGAATGTGTATGGCATACAGTACTATGCTTTTAATAATCACAGTAATTGTAAATAATAATCTAACAAAGCAAAGAAAGCACTTTTTATACACTTTGAACTTTTTACTTGATTGGAAAATTAAGTTTAGTAACAATTATTTTTAACGTGTTAATAATATGCAGAATCTTTACATTAGAATCATTATTAAGTTTATCTGAGAATGTATGTAAGGAACTGATTATCGTAAACAACCCTATCTTTCCCTAAATAACGGAATTTAATTTTATAATAAACTGTTTTTATATAATAAAATTCAAATAATGCATAAAAAATGCTAATAAAAATTTTAACAAATCTATTTGCAACGAATTTGCTTTTGCCAATCAAACACTCGTTACTCCACTTATGTTTATTATAATACCAATTTGGCTTTATTGAAGCTTTGCAGTTATGTGAGCGCTCATTTCGTTTGATGCTTTCAGTTTTTTTTAAATTTTTAAATAAAAATTCAGAGCAAAAAATAAATTTTTAAAGAAGTTTGGTGTAAATCAAAAAATATATTATTAGACTATTTTTCTAACAATAAACTATACACACTGTATATACATATTATAAGCATACACTGGCCAACTTGTTCAACAAAAAGGTATCGTTGGCGTCAGTAAATATGTAACAAAAATGATTACTATTTTTTCTGCCACTTTCTATTTTTTCTTATTGAGTGGATTATGATAACAATAAGCAATAGAATGTGATAAAAATGCCATTTTTATCTCATGAACCTAAATGTGTCATTCGAAACTAATTTCGACTTTTTAACCTAATTAAAAAAAATTGTAATTAATAATCCGGGCTTAAATATTAAAAATATCATAACTTATAAATATAAGTTATAATATTTTTCAGTGATAAAATGCAAAATTTATAAATATATGAGAATTTTGTCTGTGATCCACTTCTCAAAGTTAGATTGATATAAATTGAATGTTTCTTTCAAGTAATGTATGCTTAAATATTAAAACTTAAAAATATTGAAGGAAAAAAGTTGACATTTTATTCATTTCAAATATTTCAATATAAAAGTTAATAAAAAATTTAAATTTGACAAATATTTTCTTCGCTTTGCTAAACTTCTTCGATTTTAAAAAATATATTTAAAATATTGCAATTAATTGTAAAATTTTATGAAAAATATTTTGAACTAAATAATTACGCTTATTGTTAGTAACAGATTTTGACTGTATTTGACCTCCAATTTGTAAAATTATTTTCCAATCAACTGAAACAATTTACCGAATTTGACCGAGAAATTGAAACAATCTTTTTGAAACAGTGAAATGAGTCGATGATTCTTTCTTTTGAGTTTATCTTTATTATAAACATTTCTAAATGTTGTTGAAATATTTATATTTTGAAATTTGTAACGTTGCGATTGTTTAATTTTTTCCATAAATATGCTCTTTTAAATTATGCATTCAAATATAAATACTGTATTTATTTAGTGTGTTTTTGTTATTAAGGCATTATTTGTACAAAATAATTAAAAATAGTTTCTGTGTTTCTAAGTCGTCAGTTATAGAATACACAATGTATAAACACTCTTAACATAAACAATTCAAAATTAAATAAAATAAGATAAAATCAAGTAAATTTTTATTTATTCAAAAATTTATTTTCAGATTTATATCTATATATAATTTGTATTTTGCTAACAGTTTAATTGAATAGTATTATTTGTATACTGACAAAGAAAACACGAATTAAGGTATAAATAATATGCTGAATAAAATGAAATAATTTATAAAATATTCATTTCCTTAAAAATATTTAATATTAATTCAATTTGCAACAAACACACACACACACACACAC
>JAQIYA010001486.1:0-12702 GCA_034699355.1 Microtritia minima | reverse complement strand
TATTTCAAAGAAAATCTTGTAATCGTATTAATCACATGCCTTTATGCAAACATTTGTTTGTGTGTCTATAGTTGTTGGTCTCTTATATTGTGTTAAAAGTGTTATTACAATAATTTTGCGATTTTAAAATTATTAATTATGTTTACGTTTTAAATTATTTACGCTTTAAATATAATATAGAGTCTCAGACTCTGACTTCAGAGACTCTCTTAGAGTCCAGACTCTGGCAAAGTCCAGACTCAAGACAAACTCTTAGTTCATTAAAATACAAAATTTGATTTGAAATAATCTTTTTTTTAAAATTTGATGACCTATACATTCAACTCTCTTTATTTCGACCATCTATTCATTTTTGTTATATACTTTTTATACTTATAATATACTTTAGTTTAATATTACTTCATTGAAAATTGTAGTCATTTGATGAGATATAAGCTGTAATAAGTTTATTATCATTTGATTTATCGATTAAGTTTGACATTTTCAATCATTTTTTGACCCTTTCATAAATATACAACTTTCAACTCAAAATAAATTATTTCACATTTAATCAAATCCAGCGCAGTATTTGTATATTTAAGCGAATACTTTCAATTATTTTCTCTCATTAAGTTTTAAAGCAATCACTAAGTTTTAGCTATTATTATAATATAGAGATTTTATTTTTTGATTTATATTATATCGATTTAACAAATACAAGCGTCAAACATGGTATCTCTTGCTTTGAATTATATATTATTCTTATCACTCATTAGCGTCTCATTTGGCCAAAACTCAACGGACATCGAATCGATGATATCGGACGCGCAAAAGTCTGGTCTGGCGGTCACTTACAACATGAGCGGCCGAACATTTCCTCTCCTTTTCAATCCATTAGCGACCGCATTGTCAACGCTGACCACTATAAGCGCCATCAAAATCGGTTTTATATATTCGGTGTCGATGTGGTTGTTGTCGATATTCGTGCCGAAATGGCTAGAATTGGTCGGTTTGACTGACGGTCTGATCGCTAAGAGGAATAATAAGGAGTCATTGATGGCGAACATAGACTTGGACTCAATGGGCGCCGCACTCAATATGATGCCCGAAAAGTTGGTCTCGTATCTGCATATTCCCGAACAGGAGTGTCGCTATCGGGCGGTGTGCGAGGCGTCCACATATGTGGCCACCAAAGTGCCGCTCATCAACGACTGGGTGAAAAAAATATCGGGAGCGCTATTTCTCAACTTAGCCAACCCTTATTCGCGCGCTTGGATTAACGGAGTGATGAAAATTGATTGCAACGCCACGTACTCGACGTGCGCGGTCTCGCCATTCAAGTCGTTGGTCAGCAAACTATCGTTACGCCGATAATGTGAATGCTTTAAATGTTTTTATGGCTTTATGTAAAGTTTGATATTTTAGTTTATTTTATTTAGAAAATATTATGCGATAATTGAATTTTAAGTACATTTGTCTGTATTCTTGATCTCTTTTAAAAATGATTGTAATTATCGACAGTTATTAAAATTTTATGGCAGAAAAGAGCTACAAATGATTTAATTAAGTTAATTAAGTGTATGACTCTCCACATGTCAGTCTCTCAATCATTAGCTGACGATAACTGTTTGAAAAGTTCAATTTCAATCAAACCATTGAAGGACAAGTTAACAGTACGAGCAAATTGTTTGTGAAGGCTTGAAGTTCAATATAATTATTGAAAAAATGATAGATCCGAAAGTGATTGCATACGAGAAAATTGTCGTGAACTGAGACTTTTGTTAATAAATGAAAATTACTCGTAACGAACAGTGTGTATAACATAATAATACTTTTACTTTATTTGGTGAACTGAACGATTAAAAGAATCAGTCATAATAATTATTTTGACAAATAAGTTTATTATATATACTGACCTATTAAGTAATTCATGCATTATTTAGGTATAAGTAGATTCGCTGCAGATTTTACTTATTTTAAATATAATTACTTAAAAAACAATATAATTCATAATTCAAATACTAGGATATCATTATAACGAGTCAACAATTTTTGTATGATTTTACATTTGGTTGAATTTATATAATGAAATTAATGATTATACAAATTGTTCTTTCTTTTAGTGTAATTATAAATTTAGTGATTTTAGCTATTATATGATGATAATAAAAATACAAATAATAATAATAACTATAATATTTATATTATATATATATTTATATATTTATTTATATGCTTAACATAAACTAAAAATGAATTATAAATTATTTTTCTTAGCGAAACAAGAAAAAAAAACTCTGCATTTATCAAATACCTCTTTGGGTTAATTCTAATTTGAATGAGAATACATTTAAAATGGTTCATAAAAAAATTGTAAAGTAGTAAGAAATTGATTTCAAGTATTTTGTGCGATGTGAACAAAATAATTACAGGTAATCAAACAGATGCTAAATATAAACAAAAATTATAGCATTAATAATAATAATCTTAACATTAAGCAATTAGTATTTTATATTAATTATATTTCTAAGATTAGTATCTGATATATAACTTCTTTTATACAAAAGATGATAACAGAATCAATATAAAAAACAAAAGTAACTTCTCTGTAATTCTCTGTTGTTTTTAATTCATTCATAACTTATATTACAGCATAATTAGAGTGAATTGTATGACTAGCACTCTCTGATAGTGAAGTACTTTGTCATAATTATGAAATGCTTGGTAATTCAAATCTAATATCAATGGCCGGCATTGATGGCGGAATTTTCGCAATTCTTCTTCTCGTCGTCTGTTTTGCCGCAACCATTGAGACCATTGAGTTTTTGCTGGGCTTTCTTCGACAGACAGGCAACGACCGAACTAATGTTGCCTCTCGTTCTCGTGCCCACCGGAGGACTATGTCTCGCACTCATTCTGCTGTTGCCATTCTCTGGCTCTGCAAATGATGACTCCTCGTCGGTGACCGAGTCTGCATCTTCGTTGTCCTCACTCATCGGCACCTCGTCTTCGATAATACTGGATGTGTCCGAATGCAAGTCCGACTTCTTAGTGGGAACGCTCTCATCCATATCGGACTCGTCGTCAGCTATTGTCTCGTTGTCATCATTAGCGCCATTAGTTTTTGGTGAATTGACTTTGTCGTTACCGTTAGGCGATCGGAGAGTGCGATACGCTTTGTCGCCCATTGAGCGCTCTGTGACTTTGCCCATAAAAGTGCGAATCTCGTTGAAGTAGGCGTCGCCATTGTCTTTGTCCATATCGATCTTAGGAGAGTCGTCCAAAATGGTGGGACCGTCAGACTCGTGTTTCTTCAGGTGTCGATCCAGATTTGTCTGCTGACCAAAACATCGGTCACAGAGCGGGCACTTAAACGGTTTCTCTTTGTTGTGGATGTTTCTCACGTGTCGCTGAAGATTGGATGAGATGGAAAAAGATCGCTCGCAATATTTGCATTTGTATGGCTGTTCGCCGGTATGAGTGCGCAAATGTCGGGTCAGGTTTGCCGATCGGGGAAATACTTTACCACAAAATTTACAGGTATATCGTTCTTTCGCTTTGATGAGTTGTGGTGACATTATTTCGGTTTGAGGTTTAATTTTATCGTGAATGTGAGCCCTCATAAAGTCGAAAGCCTGTGCGGCCGGCGTTCCCAACAGTGCCGGACTCAACAGTGTTGGCGGATATCGCGGAGGAAATGCGGGAAAAGCCGATATTCGCTGCGCGTCGCCGAACATCGGAAATGCGGGGGAATTCGGGTGCTTATGCTGTTGCTGTTGCTGGTGATGCTGTTGTTGCTGGTGGTGGTGGTGTTCCATCTGCATTCGGTACATCGACTCCAATATCATCGGATGGATTGGTCGCGGGTATGCCATCAGTTTGGTTGGAGAGAGTGGACGTGGAAAGTGTTCGGCGAGTTTGTGGTGATTAAATATGTGAGCAGTTGGCGACGGCGGACGCTTCTCTTCGCGCGATGGCGTCATCGACACCTCAGACATGATCATAGCTCGATGTCTGGCAAACAAGTCCTCATAACTCGGTGCCATCATTAGTCTTTCCGACTCTTTTTTATGCTTAACACTCAAGTCTAACGGCTCGTCACGCGATTCTTCACGAACTTTCGACTTGAATTCGGGAGAGTCTTCCTGAAGCCTTCGCGGAGACTTATTGTTGCGCGAAAGATCGAATGGCAGGTCAGAGTGCAAGTGGTCGACCATCATAGACAGCGGTCGAATAAATCCGTTCGAGGATATCATTTGTTCGGGACATACGGCTCCTTGTTTTGGTGAACTCTCGCGATTACTTGCCATAGTATTGTCACCAATGGCTGAATCGCATTCGCTTTTTATTGGGATTTTCGTATGCTTTGTATTGTTTGATTTACTAGCGTTAACTTCTTCGTCAGACTCTGAATCTCCAGTGACGGCCACTTCTTCGTCACTCTCTTCTATATCTGACTGTTCGGTATCTGAAGCTAAACTTACACTTGAATTTGAAACTGTGTCGCGTTTTTTCTAAAATATATTTAATAACATTAATTATATTATTATGTAATCAAAGATTTAAAAATAATACAAACTTACGTGTTGTTTGTTATTAAAATGAATGGCTTGCGAATTGATTAGTGACGAGTTGAGTGAATTGGCTTCACTTGTATTTTTCAATTCGATAGCTGTATCGACCGGTTTATCACTGGATTTTTTTGTTATCTCACTTTCTATTATTGTTTGATTGTTTGAGAACAGAGATAAATCATCGGATTGTTGATTACCACTGCAGTTGGCGTTTATTAAGCCCGCACTACTACCTGGCGATACAGTCGGTGCGCCCGGAAATATGCTCGGAAACGATGAGCCGAAGAATGGCGGGTAAAATGGAAAGCCTGGTCTCGAATACACCAGAAATGGATTCGGAGCTGAAGAACTCAAAGTACTCGTGATATCTAACGGACCGATATTACTGAGAGGCTCTTTTTTGCCACTACTATCAGGTGATGACAAATTGGGGGATAAGTTTAAGTTTAAATTATTCACAATCACATTCCTAGTGGAGGGAGAGATGGATGCGTTCGACACGGAAGGAGAGGCGCCCTCACAGAAGCGCTTGTGCTTCGATAACGAGGTGACTGTGGAGAAGGCTTGACCACACTTATTACACTTGATCTGAAGACGACAAGTGGCGTGCATACGCTTGTGTCGGCATAAGTTGGAGAACTGCGTGTAAGCTTTGAAGCAGACTTCGCAACGGAATGGCTTTACGCTGGAATGGATGTGTGTGTGCTGTTTGAGGCCCGAAGAGGTGGCGAATGTCTTACCGCACTCTGGACAGGCGTGCGAACGCGCGCCGATGTGCTGCGACCGGATGTGCCGCTGAAGGTTGGAGGGGTCTGTGAAGACTTTCTTGCAGTTCTCGCACGTGTATCGTCGAGAGTCGTCGTGAGCGACCTGATGTCGGATGAGATTGCTCTTCCAGTTGAATACTTTGGGACACTGGTTGCACTTGTATTCACGATCACCACCGCCTGAATCTTCGTTGCAGTGAGCGAATAGTACGTGTTCGTTCAATCTATAAGTATTAAGTGAAGGTAAGTGAGGGTAAGTGAAGGTAAGCTAAATGCCATATCTATATCAATAGCTATCTATGCGTATGAATAGAGCAATAATTATGGGTGAAAATTGCTATAATAAGTTAGTTTGAAAGTTAAACTTAATTGCGTAAAACAATTGTTTTTTCAAATTTGATTGGAAATAATCTATTTAATTATAGAAACAATTTTTTTAATGAGCTGACACTAATGTTACAGCGATCGGAAGCAGAAAAAATGCTTCACTGATTGAGGTCAAAATCGTGACAAATTAGATTTCTATTTTGAACGCCTACCAAAAAAATTAAGATGAGATTTCGATCTTTAAGCAAATAAATGAACGCCACTGAGAGAACAGACTCGAGAGAAATAAGATTATCAATTCGTATCGATTTATTTCAGTTCGCAATTGCTTTTGATATTAAAACATAAAATGAATTATAGCGCAATTAAATATCAATAAATGCATGCAATTTGAATGTATCGATACATGCTGTGAGTATAACTAATACAAAGTGTATCGTGTATCGTGTAAATTGTTCATTAGATTAAATAGCGGGACAACAAAATCTGATAATCAACAAACTATTGATAGTGTTCTAATTGTATCCTAAACAGAACGCGAGCGTAGATTTTTTCAAAAAAAATTGTACCTCAATAAAGGTATTGAGTTGGTCTAAAACTTATTAAGTGCTACTATGCACTACTATAAACTACTATAAAATAAGCATATTATATGTGGATTTAACGTGATATGCTTGCGGCGAAAAACAGTTATTGCTTGCTATGATAGAGAGCATCAACAAGAAAAAAATAGAGGCAATCAATGAACTCCGAGTTGTGATGAAATACTAAGATTTCTGGTTTGAGAAACTTTGACAAGTTTGACATATTATAGCATAACAGGCAAAAATGATTGAAATTTAAATTTTTCCAGCATTCAAAAAGAAGTTTAAGAAAAAAAAATTGTATTTAAGTAAACGAAAAAATTACGATCGAAAAAGTCTACTTAAAGAGAGATATAAAATTTAGTTTACATTTTTTCTCAAAATTTATGACTTTCTTTTAAGATTTATTAAAAGTTTAAAGTTAGTTAAATAATTTTTTATTATCAATCTTACCGTTATTTTACTTTGATTTGATATATAGAAAAGGGTGAGTTTTTAGTGGTGTCGTACTCAGCGGTGGACCATTCAAATAGTTATATCAAATATTGAAGTGCTCACCGTTCACACTCAAACAACTTTCACAACGATTTAGCATACTTTTGAAAACAGTAGCCAAAGTTGTACGATCTGTTTCATTGTTAATTTTGTCAATTTCGAGTTCGATGCTTATCTCATCAATAGTTTTCGCATTTCCAGCATAAACTCTATCTTTCATATGCGTCTTTAAAACGTAAATCACTAATATTTAAACACTTAAAATATAGATGCACAGTAAAAATTTGCTATTCTGTATATGCATTCATTTAATGAACAGATTTAACTGTACTTTTACACAACTTTTACTTAACTGAGCAATTGTTTTTAAACAAATTGAAATAAAAAATAAACCAAATTTATATAACAAAACATTGTTTGGTTTAAAAACTTTTGTCATGAAGACTCACGAGATATAACTTTGAGAAACTTAACAAATTGATATCACATGATTAAAACTTTCACAAGTATTTCTCAGAAAACGCATCTTTGCTTGGAGTGAGTACGACAATACTAAAAACTCACCCTTTAAGTAACGGTATAAGATTTTATAGTCGATGTGCAAATATTACGTAACTGTAATTTTACTTCAAATGAAAAGCACGTTTCCTTTTTGCTATTGTGAGACAAAATAGTTGTTTCGCAGAAAAGTTAGCAAAAGTTTTATCTTCTCAAGTGTGAAAAGTTTGAAATATTGGAGAACAAGTGGAGAACAACAATAGTGAGCATAACATGAAATAGCATCACACGAATGGCAACAAACGTGTGGCACACCAGCGCAACACAAGTGGTACACTAAACGCAAAACGTGAAATCAGTCATCGCTTTCAAACAATGATTGCGAACGCTTAAGAAGTGACCGAAAAAAGACTGCAGGGGTGCCGCCCTGTAGTGCCTGCTTTGCCCGCTTTGCTGGCATTGCTTGCATTGCCGCACATTCTCTTGAGTAGATTCAAAACTGGAGTGAATCTCGGAGTTAAACAGGTTTTACGCATCGACTTATGCTTTAACTGTTTGATATGCAGAGTTGGAACAAGTTTTTTGCAAAACTTTTTACTCCAGTTTTAAATCTACTCTACTGTATAGCCATTCAACAAGTTTTTCCCTTTCATTTTTATCAGAAAGTTGCACGAAATTGGGCAAAAAATGTCAAAATAAAGAAGACTTGTTATTATTAAATTAAGTTTTTAATCAGTCAAACTTGACTTTGTCGACGTTGGCCTCACTCGACGTTATGCCAATGCATTTCGCTCAGCAAATTGGTATTTACAGGGCTGTGCTATCGAAATGTACGAAATGTATGCATTTCTAGACAGAGTGGTGACGCCTCTGTCATGAATGCTAATTTCAAAGTAGCAGTTGTTGTCTCAATTGATCTCACTCTTGTTGGCCGCGTTGTGACTGCGTTGTGGCAGAGGGTGGCAGTGATGGCAGTGATATTTCCTTTCATACCATAATCATCATAATCATAATCAGATTCAATTCACACAACCATTAAAAATAGAGATATAATCTATTTGTGTAAATCTCACGGTAATAACTTATAAATGATAATTTGAAGGCATCACACTTTGTTGCATAATTAGTGGCATAATTAAATCTATATGAGAAGTGAGATGCGCCTCAATAACTCGTAATTGCCCAACCCTGTCTTTTCTGGTATATCTTTTTTGGTACACTTTCCACTAAACACGCATTACTCCACGCATTACTCTCTGCGCGATAAATATTTAATTTAAATATTGTATCTCATGTTCAGTTTGTGACATTTTTTACGCATTAACGCTCACATGAGTTAGTCTGCAGGTCTTTTCAACGAACTCGTAAGATATTGTTTAAATTTATATGATTTCGGAAAGAACTAGATATTAATTTTCAGGCATTACATAACATAACGCTTATTTAATTCTCTCCTCAATTATGTTACCTCTTCTTGTAATTATTTATTTTGAGAACGCAAACAATAATTAGAGAGTATTGTACGCATAAAATATAAGTTAAAATTTAAAAAATTCATTGTGCAATAAGAGGCTCAGAAATAAGCTTTTAATTTTTTTGTGCTTTCGGGCTATTATATTACACAAAAACATCTTAAACTTAGCGCTGTTTAACATCAAACATCAAGATTACATTGTAATCGGTTTTTTAATAAAAATCAGATAAAGAGTTATATTAAATTATTTTCATTTTTATGATTAATCACACTGAAAACACTTCTGCGCTCAGCTCTATCTATAAATTATTGAGTTAAAAACGTCTCTTCAAAAATAGCTTAACCAGATCTGAATTACAATGCGTTAAATTAGTTTACGTTGGGTAAGGTTTCTATTATTAACTGTGAAATAACTGATGGAATAAGTCTGAAACTTAATACACTTAATACGGTTAATACACGCGCAAAATTGAATGCAGCGTTTGATTGAGGCATGAAATTTATTTAATCGTGTTTATCTAAATCGAAATTAGAGTGTCCAACGTATCGCAAGTTAAAGCATAATTTGACAAACTTAAGGCGTAATATTTGCGAAATCATGTCGCGGACCGCATACGTTCGTTAATGGTAACAATAATAATAACAAGTAGTATGTTATTGTACTTGTACTGAATTTCCCAGAGGCTCGTAAAATGTTCATCTTAGGAGTTGCCGATAGGAAAAAAATCATCTGAACTAAATTCAAAAGATATAATGAATATTTATTTATTATAATAATTATTATAGATTATCGAAGTAAGGTTACCACAAGTTTTTCTTCATCAAAAAAATCGTTTTTTTCAAAATATACTCTCAATTAATGAAAAAAAAACTTTTTTTTGAGTGAAACCACTTTAACGCGTTAACGTTGTGCCACATAATAATTGAAGGGAGAGATTGAATGTTAACAAGTTGTATATTTAAATAAGTCAGTCTAATTTTAAAAGTTATACCACGAATAAATTACAATTTAAAAGGAGTGCGTTTCGACAATAATTCTCAATTGTTTGATATAAAACATAAGCATTCGTAAGGGAATAAATTTTTTAGTGCTGAAAAATTTTGCAAAAAGATTATTTAAATAATCACACATTTAAAGATAAAATTAGATATGGAATGCAAATTAAGGTAAAGGAAATTAAATATAAATTGAGTATAGAGTAACGTTGATTACGATGCAAATCTCTTGAGACTATTAACTGATTTAGTGGTGCAATTCATCCCTAAGCATATTTTCCATTTGTGAAAGCAATTTACAAACAAAAATAAAAAGCAAAAAAGGGGTGATTGATGAGGGAATAGTAGCTGTAGTAGCAGTGCTCCAACAATACGGATAATGAAATAAAGGCATTGATAGGGCGCTCGTTCTTCGCCATCATATCAATTGCATTAATTATGGAGAAAATAATTAGTTTGCTATTAAGTATAAGCCACCGAAACGAGACGCGTCCGAGCGCTGGGATCGCAAAATGGATTTGTTTCTTAAAGATCATGTATTATGCATATTAAATGAGTTAATGATTACAAAAATGCTCATTCAGTTTGGGTGGGAATGATCACGCAAATGCCAAACATAATAATAATAAGATGAATTCAGCGCCGCTTTGAATGCAATTTCACAATTAAAACTGAAACCGATTGCAGCGATCTGTTTGCCTATACAACTATGCTTTGACTATCCTTGGGATTAAGCCATGAATGCGAAGCCGAGTCTGACAACTAGATTATGGATTGCTTCAAACCATTTTTTATGTATTTCAAACTCATAATCAACCTGTAAGTGCCACTATTTAAAAAAGTTAATTATCCGCACATCAGACGCTTTTTGTTAACATTAAAATATTCATTGTCAGATCGAAAACATGAGCAAAATTCGCAAGCATTTCGCTAAAACTAATTAAGATGCGGATAGTTATGCAAGTTATATGTACATTGAGTTGACGCTCTACTCTAGCTTTTAAGCGCACTTTCATTTAGCATTTTTTCAGTTGCGATGATGCCCTAAATAGCTCAATCAAAATTATCACTATAATCCTTTTAAAGGAGGTTTTTAATACAGAGAATGAGCTGTAATTTTAGAGCAGAAGATTTAAAACTTATAATTCAAACGTGTGACGGCTAAATATTCAAAGCATTGAGCTGTGTATTATTTTCATAATGACTGATTAATTTGTTAATTTCAAACATAACAAGTTGATAGTGTCAGCAAAGAGCTACCAATCAAAAGTTAACAACCCCTGCGTCGTAAGCAATAATGCGTAAATGAGATCTCTATATCAATTTAATAGTGGATTATTGGCGAAAAGTTCAGGTTTTGGCGTCTATTATGGCATCTATAATGGCCGTGACATCTAATGGCAGTCAACATTCAAAACAATTACGACAAATCACTCACAAAATCGAGAGGATTTTCGGTGCCTTTTCGTCACCGCTAGCCGTTAATGGAGTGACACACAAATATTTGGCTCCGTTTGAGGGTTTGTAAAATAGATCAACTAAAAAACGATTTCACCTGTTAGTGAAAGTTAAAAGTGAATTGCTTTGGTGTGCAATTTGCAAATAATCTCAATTGATTGCCCTCCAAATTGCTATCATATCGCCCACAAAACGATATAATGTAACAAAAAGTGGCAAAAAATGAGAAACTGACGCAAACTCGACACAACAACTGGCATCTAATCATTTCCTCAGCGAAAGCAATTATCTCCGGTCTAGTAAAGTGCAAACCGTACCACTTTCCTCACTTCAGTTCTTCACAAAAATTTGGGTCTAAAATTCCTAGTGTTCCGCGCGACTGACCGTCAGTTGAGAAGTTTAAGATTTGTGTTATTTTCAACGCATGTGTAATATCTTGTCGTCTCATTAGAAATGATTTTACTGGAAAAAAGTTGGAAAAATAAAATGACAAGAAAAAGCTTTTTGCTACAGTTAGGCATACGACTAACTAGAAAATTGGGTCACGCTATTAGAAGTCGGTTTAGTGTATAAGCAAGTTATGTGTCTTCAATGCCATGTCTTTATGCAGATGATGGAAACCATTCAGTGAATGGCACTATGACTGCCAAAAGCTGCCAAACGCTGCCACCGCTATCCGACTCGACTCGCCGGACCGTGCAGTCACTCGCGAGAGGAGAGAGAGAGGAGAGCGACAGAGGAAGAGAGATGGAGAGTGCGAGTGAGAGAGTGCGAGACTGAGTGCGAGACACAGCTATGGACTATTTCCTACTTTTTTAAATGAGTGGCACGTATGTTCGCACACACAAAGTAGACTTCAAATTACATTAATTAACACTCCTTCACTCCTTAATTATCAGCTATTAATGTATTTTTATTTAAATTAGATATTCTTTCGTCATAACGAACGACGAAAAGGAAACTTTTCTGTTGTTTTATCTTTATTTTAATCTTTTAGTTATAATTATTGTCAAATTAATTGTGATATACCGCTAGAGGAGATTTTGGCTAAATTGAAATAATGTCGTTATCTTTTCCTGTTTTGTCAGAAAATTACTAAAGCATTTATTTTCAATTTAAAATAATTTTTTCTGAAATTATGATATAATTTAGAAATTATTTTATAATATTTTTCTAATTACACTTTCCTGTAAAGTCTTCTTTTTTGCAGAATAGCGCAGAAATTATAAACACCTTAAAAAAGAAGATAAAAAAAATTTGGGAGCGATCCTTAACTTCAAATATCTAGTAAAAAACATTTGGGCTTACTTTACTTTCTTACAGAGTTGTTAATGAATATTTGCGAATGTAATTCACAAATATATGATTTCATTCAAATAAAAGTAAAAGTGAAAATGTTTTTAATCAAAAATCATTAGCAAAATAATCATATGTTAATAAGAAAATGTGGACGATTTTGAATTGCATTTACGGCTAAAATTAATTTATTCAATCAATTGACCTCTAGTTAGAAATGTTATAATTTCTGAATAGACTAAACTAGTTTTATT
>JAQIYA010001485.1:0-12702 GCA_034699355.1 Microtritia minima | reverse complement strand
TTTTTTTCGTTTAAGTTAATTTAAAAGAAAGAAATCACAGTATCACAGTATTTAATAAAAATATTAGTATAGATACAGATATACCTGTATAATTTCACACAATTTTCGGTCGAAAATATACAGGGAAAAAGTTTGAAAATATACATCAAAATAAATAAAACAATTAAATCAGATAAAAATCATCAAATAATGAAGTTATCGTTCTGTGATATAAATAAATTTTAATAAGAAAGTTAAATAATTTAATTAATTTTATAATTTTATTAAGTATTAGTCAGTAATATTTTATAATGAAAATCTAATATATCTTAGTTTTTCTTGCATCGATTATAAAATATGAAATTATAGAGACAATCAACTGTTGGATTTGTTTTCAAAAAGCATATGAAAATGAAAATATAGAGGTGTGAAATTAATTCCTATGTTTAACATAAGTTTTTGAAATGATGGGTTGTGTGATATTAGACAGAATGTGAAAATACAGTGTGAAGTTATACAGGTATGTCTCGATGATATATGTTTGACTAATGCTTATAGTGTTTATATTGTTTACACAATTACAATTTATTGCCACAAACGGTTTAGACATAAAACTATTACAGATTTCGATGTGTTATTAATTATTTATTAATTAATAATAATTCTTATTTATTGAAAATGATTTAGAATTAATAATATTTATTATCAAAGAAAAGCCAAATTATTAAATTTTCTTTTGCAATTAGAATTTTATATGATTGACATCTCATGACAATATTAAAGATTCTTCTGTTAGGGTGTGAAAGCATACTCTGTTTGATACTTTATATGTATTAATAAATTTGCAAATTTATTTCCATAATTATTTTCATTTATAATTTATTTTTAAACTAGTTTATAGTGATCTTAAATGATGCTGTGCAGCTCTAGATAACAACAATATTATTTTTATAAAATATTAATGTTTATGATATGATTTGAATATTCATAAAATCCATTTTTATTAATTTTAAAAATTTTACGACTATGTCTATACAGCAAACAGATAATAGCATACAGAAAAATACAAAATATTTACCTGATTTTATCTATTAACTTAATATTGTTTATCCAATTTTCTAAGTAGTTTTTACCATAACAATAATCATTTTCTGCTTAGTATATAATTTATTTATATAGTTATCATTATATTATATTAAAAAATAATTTAGATTTTACTTAAAGATTTTTCTAAATATAATCAATTTATACATTTATGTTGTTTATTTTCTATATCGCTATACTGCATATAAATAATTTATTTCTGTCAAAAAAACATTATTGAATATTATGTTTAACCTTAAGTTTACGAAAATTTATTAAATTATAATAAAATCAATGCCATTATGTTTTTTTTCATTATTTTAATTTCATAAACTGCATAAATTTCATAAATTTTAAATTTACTTATATATATTTACTAAAATCATGATTTAATCTGGATTTAATAAACTAAAATTATATGACTTTTAATTGATAAAATTTTGAAACAACATAAATATTATGTCGCCATTGGAGGCGTTATATTTTGAGGGACGCAATAAATTTATATTTATTATTCCTTCAAATAAAATTTTAAAAATATTAAGATTATTTTAGTTTGTGTAGGTATTATTTGTAGCTTATATAGTAAATTGAATTTTAATTGCTTAAGTTATCTCAAAAACAAAAATTTCCAAAATGAAACATTTCTGATAAACCAGCAATATTTTCAAAATACACTGTTAACTTATACTGATCATCAAAATATGATAAAAGTTCCGGAAATTATCGTTTAAATACAATTTGTTAAATATAATGAAACAGTGATTCAACTTTTGCTTGTAGAGCAACATATTCAATATGCGATGCTTAATGAGATTTTAATTATTAATTTTATAATAATATAAATAATATAATTATTATCTAACGATTAAAAATTTTTAGAATATACATAGAGGAACAAAATGTCACTGATTTTAATATCATAAAATATTATATAATTTCATAAATATGGTTTAAATATAATATGATTAAATATTTAAATTCTGCTTTTAAAATAGAACATTATTTCATTTTAAGAAAGTTTTAAATTTTGTAATCAAATTTTTAGGATAATTGTCGAAAAAAAGTTAAATTATAATTATTTAAAATAAGTAATCCTTAAGAAGATAATAATTGTTTACTAAATTTTGAGTATAATTATTTGATGTCTAATTGAATTTTATTGATTTTCAAACTTTATAAAAATTATTATAACTTAATTTTTATTAGATACTGGATTTAATGTTTGTCGAGAAAGTTTATGTAAACGATAGCCATAAATAGAATTGTAGACCTGAAGGAATTGAAGGCCTGATAAGGTCTGATGAAGGCATGATAAAGGTCTGATGAAGGTACTAATGGCAGTGATGTTGGCAGTGATGTCGGTAGTGTTGGTTATGTACTGTAGCGATGGCAATGATTGATCTTTGATCACATTATTTACCTTCATTAGGACGAGTAAAGAGATACACTAAATTTGCAATAATGCTTGTGTTGCTCCACTGGCAGCAACTTTCACCAAAATGCAGAGTGAAGTCATTGCTTGGTCAGCGTTTTGATGGTTTCGTGATCCGAACTAATCATTAGGATTTACTTCTTTTGACTGTTGTCATGAGTTTGTAATACAAACGTGATCCGCATAATCATGTCTCATTTGCTCCAATCAATTGTTGACTAAAATAAGCGAATTGAACGCATAAAACGCTATCGAAACTAATTTTCTAATTAAATATTGAATGATAAAACTTTTTTAAATTGAATTTAGTTTATTAGAGAAAGTTTAATAAGTTATTGACACTAGTGGTTAGCATTGTATCGATTTCAGGTGTCTTTTCAAACATAAAATCTATTTATATGCAGCGTATTATAGCAACAATAAAGAAGTTACGACTGTTGCGCACAATAGGATTAATGTGGCATTACTTAAATGGCTTATCAATATTCAAAGGCAAAGAAAACGTTACCATAAACATAAACATATATCAATTTACAAAACATTACAGAACATGACATTTATTTAATAAAAATTCTCAAATCTTTTGATATCATATCTTTTGGCACATATTTTTTGTGGGAATAATTTTGACTATCATTTTTTGTGCTCTAATGAACAAACTGTATAAATGGTTTAAACAGTTTAAACTGTTAATTGGTTCCATGATATATGAAGTTTAGGACAAAAATAAGCATTAATTTGTAATTATAGCGTTAAGAGTAATAGACTGACCTGTTTAATAGTATCTAATCAGTTGGTTAATCACCATAATCATGACCAGAATCGTGTTCATTTCGCTGCATAGCATACCCTTTCAATTTGATTGCTTTTCATTATTTATGACATACAAATGTGCTCATAGAAAATACTATAAATATTTCACACAGGTTTTGCCTAATTTTTAAATGTTTAATACGTACACATAGGCATCATTTTTGTTTTTCCTGAAATTCATGCTATTATCGGCCATTATTTAAATATTTTTTATTTTTTCGTGGTTCGCAATTATTTCCAGTGGTGTATAAGCATAGCATCAATTATGGCTAATCGCCACATATTAATGCTTCAGTTGCAGACTCGGCGCGGACCGCATCGAAATTATGATGACTGCTATGACGAAACTAATTCGCATTCATCTATCATTAATCGTATCTTTTGCAAACATCATTTGCTATACGCATATAAATATGCTCGTGTCAGACCCAGCAATACCGACGGGACGCTTAATGACAGCGAGAGGACAGATGCACGTGTCGTATCAGAAATTAAAATCGAGTGGGCGGTCACTCCATATTATCGCATATTATCTCCCATTTACAGAAGGTATTTGTATTCAAACGCAATCATCAAATAGTTTATGTTTGTTTTGATATAATTTGCGTTACAAGTTCTTAAGCTAATACTTTCATATGTATTAAACTCGCAAATTTACTTTAAGATAGAGTATTATTTTATTACAGCGCACTAAATATTATCACTTATAGCGATAACTTTGAATAACAGCTACAATGGCTCACACGATACACGAATCAAACAAAAATTTTTCATATTAATTGTACTTCAGTGAAGAGCTTTTGCTGTGTTAAATAAAATATTGATGCCATTAATGAAGAATAGTGCTCTCGCATATAATATTTATATAGTGCTGATCACTAGCTTCACTTTGATATGCGGGTGTGGATCAAAAAACCTCAGTCCTGTCACGTCATCTGATTTTGCTTACACTAATGCTTTTGTAATATGAATGGACAGCCGATTATTATAGTTTGAGTTTACTTTGTTTTGGTAAAGCAATAATTGCAGTGAAAAAACTGTATTATTAACAAAAGAACATTGAATTTAATTAAGTCATGAATAAATGAATGATTTTTACTTTTACATTTGCTAATGTAAATTTATTTTTTTGCATTTTATGCAATTATATAATTTACGCTTAATTTTTCTACAAAGACTGCTTACAAAGTCATTTGTCGTAAACAAACACAAAGATTTGAAAGTTGATCTAATAATATAAATCTGTTATAAATATAAACAAAGATTTTGATACGTGTATAAATTTAGAAATCTATATGAGGATTCAGAAGAAGTAGGAATGACTGAGTATTTTTCATTAATTAGATCTATTAATAACATCTTTACATAATCTTTAAACCTCAAACTTTGAACTTAAACATTTTTAAGGATAACGATTGAGGTTAAATTTAATAAAATTAATTCTTATGTTAGTTTAAAGAAATTATTTTCAAAAACATTTAGTTGAAATTTTAAAAGTATTTAAAGTAAATGTCTGCTTATAAAACAATGTTTACTCTATATACGTAAAATTTTGTTCAGTATTAAAAAATATTTTAAAAGCTGAATAGTATATAGTATGCGATTAAATAAAATATTTAAGAGAATTTTCTTCTGAATTATTTTGCTTTTTAAGAAATTCAATCTTTAGAATAAGATAAAGATTGTTGACTCCGAACAGTTGTTATCTTCACTTATTGAATCAAAACTCATTAGAGATGGATTTGTTTGGAAATGTTTGACGGAGATTGAAATTGGTTTGTTTACATTCAACAGTATTAATCAAATGTGAATTTTACTTGTTGTCGTTAGCTTTTAATAATAAAGCTATTCATTTATAAATATGTATCCTTTTATAATAACTTGGAAATAACTTTTAGTTTAGAGAATAATATTTTTGTTTAATGTGATCGATATTTTGTTACATATGTTGCTATATTTAAGTTACTTATGTGTTTTAAATAATAATGCAAATAATGATTTTTGATTTGTTGTACAAAATTTTTTCTCCTCTATTAATCTCTAAAACTAATTCAATTATTTAATCCATTGTATATATAATTTTTATTTCTAACAGACAGTATATCTGACTAAATACGGATCTCAGCTTATTTTAAAGGGTATTTTTTGCTCACTCTTACAAAAGAGGTAAACAATTGGATCGTACAAATAAATGCGAGCAAATAAATTCCTTTTCTCATTGAATTCTCAAGTGAATCAGAATTATATAACAGCAAAGCGTAAGCTTAAAACTTTTCAGTAAAAGCATTTCAGTCACGATTTTGCTTCTCATAAAGAATAGTATTATCATTGAGTTTTTCTATAATACGGAAAAGTCACTCTATATTTAGGATTTTATGAATTCATTTTCTAAATTTGCATATATTTACACCAAATGGAAAGCTACTCTTTTCGCAAAAATTGAATATTTAAAACAACAAACTTAAAAAATTTATACATTTACACTCTCTGTAATGAAACATTAGCTTAAAATTTTATTTATTTAAATAATTCATATTTAATTAAATTTCAACTCTTTCATCAAATAAGATATTTTATAAAATCTAATAATATTAATTTATGTTTTATATAATAAAAATGTAGTAATTGTCTGGCACTTTAATAAATTATTACAATTTACAAGTTTAAATTTTAGTGGTTATATGAATTTATTAACAAAAATATTAAATATGAGTATTTAATTTAATAATAAAATTAATTTTTTCAAAAGTTTTATATCCAACATGAATCAAAACTTAATTAATTTGATTTACTATAACATGATGTAGACAATATAAAATTATTAGGGAAAAAATTAAATTTGTAAAATATAATCTAATATTTAATAGACAATTATAGATTGTATTAGACGGGATTAGACAAATATAGTTAAAAGATTTTACATTACAATCAAATAAGATTACATTATATGATTATATAATTTATTTAATACCATAAAATCATTAATGATTTTTATCAAAGATGTACAATACTTAATCAACATTTTAATGAGAGTTTTTTTATTTTTAAAATTTACACAAAGGTATAACAAATTAATTTACAGTTATGTCATGCTTTTTATTTAAGAAAATATCAAATATTTATACAAAAATTAAAATAAAGTTATATATTAAAATATCGATATTTATTTTAGTTGATGGTAACGGTAAATCTTTCATAAAATATTGAATTGCTTCGTAAATATTTATGTGATTTATATCTAAGCTCAAAAAAATTATTTTAAAAAGTGTTGTTTCAGATAAATGTAAAATATCGATATTATGAATATTATTCAATGTAATTGAACCGTTGAGGCTTTCTCTATAATCTCGTTATTTGGGTTATATCTACAAAATAATAATCCCATAACTTATAGAAGTAATGGATATTTGCACCTCATTTAACTGGTCCTTCGGTTTTTCTGCTTCAGAGAACAGACAGACATAACGAAGACATTGAGAATCTAATGTACAATTTTTTGTTAGACTTTTATGAAATTCTTTTTCGAGTGTTTTTAAGCAAAATTAATTTTATTTATGATTTGTAGTTTAATATATGCATTAAATTTAAATCATAATTAATATATTTAATGTTTATTATTATGCATTTATAATGACAATTATTTCATAAATTAGAGTTTGGAATTTTAATTCTATTTATCGTGAATCCGCTTAAGTTTGAGATTACACACATCATTATTTATAAGTAAGAAATAAGCATACCGTAAATAATGTTATTAAAGAAAGTAAATAATAAATAAAACAAGAATACCCATTAAAAGAAACGCATTTTTATATATATGTGACTCAATTTTTAAAAAGCAAATTTGAAAAGTACAGATGCGGTATATGGTATGGTATGTTAATTTATAAACTCAACTTCAACTTACAAGTGTTAGTCCAGTAAAATTCTCTTTAAACTCAATCATACAAACATTCTTTTTTTATTAAACAAACGCTCGCTTTACTCGCTTTTTAATATTTATATAAAAATAATTATTATAAGGATATTTTTAATAATATTATTAATGAATAACAATAATTGTTAATTATTAGTCTTATCAACAATACTTAACTATTAGATTATATTTAGTAAAATTTATTGTTCATTCATTGGCATTCATTGTCAAAACTACTGTAAAGACATGTCTTTGCATGTCTGACATTAAGAAAGTATGTTATAATAGGCATGTTAATAACTTATCGGACAATTTTAGAAAATGAGAGTTGACTGTCATTTACATAAATAAATAACATTTAGAAATTTTCCTTTATATAATTGTTGTGTTATTCCTTCTTTTGATAAGAGTTTGAGTTTCAAAATTGTGGCAAAAAATTTTAATTAAAAAATGTTTATATGAATATTATGAAGAATTTTATATTTTTGATTAAAAATTGCTAAATTTTTGTAAATTTCAATTTATAAGCTACGCGTGAGCCAAAATTGTTTTTATTCTAAGTTTTACTTTTTGCAAATAATTTTTCATAAACAAGTGATTATCTAAAAAACTTAATTCTTAACCACAAGAACTAAGTATATTTTTATGCTGTTTGATAAACTTTATCAGATAAAGTAAGCCATTAATAGTATTACTGACTTATTAACTTGTAATAAGTAAATCAATGTGAGTTTGACAGAATTAATTTTTATAAATAATAATAGGTAATATTAAAACCTCAATAGAATCAAAACTAGCATAACATAAAAAGCTTAATTCTTTCCATTCTTATGGATAATCTAAGTTTGTGGATAAAATTGGATGTATCTTAAAGTAAAAGAGATTACATTAATAGCATAATTTTTTAATATAAATTTTATTTTAATTTAAATTAAACATAATGGCATTTTGACTTATTTAACTGTTAATTCTAACTTAAGCTTAGCTTAGATATTACTTAAAAATAACATATTTAAAAGTAATTTTATAACTTAATAGTTATAAATTCTTAATACTTATTAGTTCAATACGAGTTAAGAATCTATTGGTGGCTTTACATCGTTATGAAATTTATTATAATAAAAGCTATTATGAAAATATATGAATGCATAACTTATTCAATTGTATCATTTGTTTGAGTTCGATAATAGTCATAAAAATATGATATAATGCTGGTATAATAATATAATGTTATAAAAAATTAAACCAAGAAAACAGTTCTAAACAGTTAATATCATTTCGTTAGACCTGTGGATTGTGTATCGCATCGAAACGAGCAAACGTTAAATCTTATAGCGTTTGAATGTATTTACTTTCAATATTTTTATAAGCAAAATAGACATTTCTCTTAACTTAGTTGGAAATGTATTTTTCTTTTTTACTGTTTCCCAAATTCGTCATACACTTTATATGAGGCACGTTTTGCATTTGCTTATACGAGAGAAGGCCATTGAAATTTATGTAGCGATCAATACTCCAACAATCAATGAAATGAAAGGGCTGTGAGCAACAGCTGCACTCTATGCCCAAACTTTGCTTTACTAAAATATAAAGTTAGCTCTGTTACCATCGAGTTAGCGCTGCTCTGCTCTGCTCTCTCGTCACACTCTCTTCAGTGCGCATTTCATAAATGTTGGCTAAGCTTTGCCATCGATATTACATAAAAAGGGACAATGGATTGTAAAGAAATGATATTAAATTGAAAATGCATTTTTATCTTTACAATTCTTAACCATTGATCACAACAATTTTTCATTGTAATCAATAACAACGTAAATACAGTTTAAAAATATTTTAAGCTAATAATGTTTTTTTATACTTCGAGATACTTTTAATGATTATATCTATTAAATACTGCATATATTAATAATCTGTAGCGCACATTACAATATTAGCATAAAATGATTTGCATCAAAAGTCTAATGTCAGCATTAAATTATAACTATAGCCACTCTTATCAGATCTGTTGCATGCGCTCAGTCATTGTATATTCTTGAACATAACTAATTCAATAGAAATGATTGCAAAACAAAAACATGAGACGTGAAAAAAAGTTTGGCAAAGAAAAGTTTATATTATAAATTACACGCGAGTCAGTATTTTCGAAAAGAAAACGCAGTAATCGAGTCAAGAGATTATCTTTAAATGAGCCGATCTGGTCATGTCATGCAAAGTTCGCATCAGACATGCTAAAGAAATGAGCAAAACTTGCTTCACATACAGGTAATAGTCTGTACGGAACAGCAACTGTACCCATACTATTATGATAATTTATTAGCCATTAGTAAAGAACATACAAGAGAATTACAGTAACAGGTGGATCGTAAACATCAAGAAATAAGCAATTAAGCGAATAAATAACAACTTATGAAATTCATCAATAATATTTTTATATTACTTTATAAAATAAGCCCATAAATATCAATTAAGATCAAAAGCAAATTTTGACATTTAAAATAATTTTTAGAATTTGAATATTTAGTTAAATGATAATAAAATATAATAAGCATGTTATTTAATTTTACTGTATTTACACAATTATTTGCCGAAAACTTATATAAGTAATGCTAAAATTTTTGGATTTAAGCCAATTTCTATTTTAGCAATATTTTTTTCCCAATTCAGTTGCCTAAATCAGGAACAAATTCATGTATTGTAGTATTGTTTTGTTTTTAATGAAAACTAAACGAATTTTTATTCTCTCTCTCTCTCTCTCTCTCTCTCTCTCTATCGCTGACCCTCTTTTTATCATATTTTATTTATTCACTTATTTCAAAATATTATTTGCATTATTTTATTATTATTGTTGGCAAATGGTTTATTTTGAAATCTAATCAACAATCATAATAAATTCGTTATATATTTTAAGGTTTAAAAATTTTTAAATATTCATTTTGAAGCAACAATAAATAGTATTGTTGGAAACTCACGAACACAAACACACACACGAACACATTTTATTTTTTTAATAAGTTAAGAGATTGAGATAATAATAAGCGAGATTAAGAATATGTGTGCGACGCAAATGTTCGTTTTTATTGTTGACTTAAATTTACATTTTAAATAATTTTTTTCATTATTTTTTTAATTTGAATAAATATTAACCTGGACGAAAAAATAATTGTTAACAAATTTGAACTTTAATTTATAGAATATAGAGATTGAGAGAAAGAAAGAAAGAAAGAAAGAAAGAGAGGGAGGGAGAGAGAGAGAGAGAGAGAGAATAACGAGACATAATTAAAATTCAAATTAAAAGAGAAATTATATTTAAGTGGCGAAGCAATTGGGTATGACTAGTAATGTATTAAGTAATAAAATCATTAAATAATAATTTATATTATTAATATTATAATTAAGTATGTTTATAAAATTTTATGATTTTAAAATAACATTTTTTACACCTTGAAATATTAAATAATTCATAATTATTTGAAGTATTTTATTAATAAATTTAAATAAAATTGGTATAAAATTTAAATAATGATCAAATTTAATTATTAAAACAATAAAATAAATTATTTACATAAAAATAATAAATACAATACATTTGGTCAAAATATTTAAAAGATAACAAAAAATCTGAATGCATTAAATATTTAAATATTTAAAATTTAATATTTAAAATAACATTTTTATCATTCAGCAAAAATAAGTAAGTCTAACTCAATATTTAAACTAAACAATACCCGAATACCATAAAACAAAAAGTGATGCATATTTATTGTGCGGTATAAATGAGTCAAATTTTATTAACCAACATCTGAAAAGCAACAATAAAACATTATAGGAATATTACTGAAATAGTAAAACTCAGACATCATTAAATACAATTTAATGTAATTTGGGAATTCTCGATGTCATTAAATTGAAAGTTTAGCAAAATTTAATTGTGCACATAATGCCATTCTGGTTTCATTAAATTCATTGGTCAAGATAATAAGCTTTTAAACAGGGGTGGAGTTGCCCTGTAATTACTACGAACAAAGGTTACCCTAAAACGTAATCATTGCAAATTAGATGTATTTCCATCAATAAATGTATGTTGAATGCAATATACTCTATGAAATACGTGCAATTAAATCTTCCGCAGACGCTTCATAAACAATTTATTTCAAAATAGGGCGTATGCTCTGCAGGTGTTTAGTGGTGCCCGTTCTCTGAGCTTTACTTTTGTATTAACTTTCTTTTTGTCATATTTTAGTTTTTTGTTTTACAATATTCTATATGTTATTTAAAGTTTAAGTGACGTCAATATCATTTATAAAAATGATTTTATTATAATTTAATATATTTTAATATAATTTTGTTAAATAATATCCATAGTTTCTGAATGTCAAAATTGTAGATTATTATATCTATTACTAATAATTATAAAAAATTATAATTTCATTAAATACAAAATATCAACATAACTATAAGGCAAGTTAGTTGTGCTATTTTTAATTATGCATTCAAAAATTAAATTAAGCATTATTTAAAATATAATTTATCATATCTAACTTACATGTATTATAAATGTATTATAATTTTATGTTCTGCATATGCAACAATATTTATACATAATTCAATTTATCTTTGAATATACAAGTATAAGTTGTATGTAAGTTGTCTCCAAATAAACAATAGTAACAATATAAAAATTTTAATCTAATAATGTTTAACAATAATCCCCTGAAAGAACACTATCGTGCAAAGCAAGCAAGTATTCTTGCAAAGCAAGTGTTCAATAATTTCTAAAAATAGCTTATTATTTCGTGTTGTGTTATTTGAAGTTTATGTCGGAATAAATAAATTTTATTAGCTGTTATTTTTAATTTTGTACAGTTGTATAATAAAATTAGAGTAAATAATTGAGAAAAGAAATACAATAATAATACATTTGTTTTACTATTTTAAAATTAAGTTATTTTAAAATTGAGAAAAGGTATTCATAGAACAAACAAAAAGTATAGATTTATTATTCCATATAAGAGATTGCAATAAAAGAAAGATTTTCTGTTGCTTTTATAATGGGATATTGGACTTATGTTTTGATGTGGTGTTGGGAGTTAGTCGTTGCAATCACGCCATACTGCGAATTGGTATCTGCAAAATATAATGCTATTTTATTATTAACTAATGCAAAGCAACCAACCATTCGGGTCTCTTATTTTAAGCATATTCATCGCTTTGATTGCTATAGGAAGTAATTATAGCTTTGAATTGATAACCTATTCATGCGAGGCTGCAATGGACTTATATCGATACGCCCCTTAATTCTTGCAGGTGACATGCATAGCAAAAAATATTTGTGCCAAAAAAGTATTGATCTCATTCCCTTGCATTGGACGCGAAGCAAACAATGCGTCACAAAATAGCATTATATTCAATTTGAGTGAAAGTATTACTTGGAATAAAAACTTTGCACAATTGTTTGGCAGAGGAACACTTGTATGCA
>JAQIYA010001484.1:0-12702 GCA_034699355.1 Microtritia minima | reverse complement strand
CATTGCCATCCATTGCCATCGACTGCCATCCTTTCATATTCACCATAATTGCATCAAAACAGCTGCCAATATTTTTCTCATCACATTGAATACCTGCAAAAATGCTCTCAATTAGGTGTAAATACAGCATACAGTGGTTGGTGTACTTTTTCCAAATAAAATATTGCTTATAATATGCTATTTAAGTTTAAATGTATTATTTAAAGTTGAAAATAGTGAGAGGGCAATGGTCTGAGTAAAGATAGCTATAAAAACTTTCAGCTCAAGAATTGAGTGTATTGTACAATGCTTTTGATGATATTCTGCTTTTGTATGCGTCCAACTATGCGGACGCAGAGCTCATTTCAGGGCCTAAGGCTAACACCATATGAATAGTGGGAGGGAATGAGGAAAATCATGATTTTTCATTGAAAATGATAATAGTAGTACCGCTTCGCCATCGATGGTGACATTTTATGAGGCGATTCGCGTGATGAATCAAAATTAAGTCCATAATTTCGTATTGTATGAGCTGTGCATAATCTATTATTGGTAGACTATTTAAAAAGCATATTTTTACATCAGAAATGATTCGTTTGGAAATTATCTTCAACAGCAATCTTACGGTATATATGCGTGAAAATTATTATGATTGAAGTGTCGTTATTGGGCTGAGAGTGTCTGCTGTTAATCGACTATTCAACAACTATTTCATTTCGCTCTACTATTTATGAATTAAATGATTTTTTCAAGTTTTGAATTTAATTAACGTTTACGACAAAAAGTAAGATTTTAAATCATAAGGTAGTGATAAAAAACTAAAATAAACAAATTTGAAAAATTTGTAACGATTTATATAGATTTAATTTATTATATTTCACATTTATAATTAGAAAAGAAAAAATGTTCATTTGGTGATTATTCAGATGGCTTTTAGAGTTACAAACTTGAAAGTTGGCACTTACAACATAAAAAAATAAAAAGATAAATGTTGTTCACGATAAAATTAAAGATTTCAAACCGATGCCATACTGGTATATTTTTGTAAAGCTTATTCGTAATCATCATTTGATAGCAATGTGAAACTTGTTGCCATCAGACAGGGGTCAACATTAGAGCCGGATATACCTACTGAGCACTCTTTTGCAGCCTCTTATGACATTTAAGATCTGCATTAGTTATATATGATCGCAGAATATGACAATTGCTTGATTATGGATAACCCAAATCAAGAGATTTGTCATTTATTAGCTGGAGATCTCATGAATACATTCATTATTACAGAATGATTTCTATTAAAAATTATGACAAATTCATGAATATATCTGTAAAATCATTGCAAGTCAATGACTGTCAATGGTATAGAAAGATGCATACTTCTCACAATTAGACACCTAATGATTGTCACGCTGTATATGGCGGTCAACATACTTGAAATGCTAAATAAGCAAATTAGATAAACATTTGGTATATTTGACATTCTATTCACATTCTGACCATTGTTGAGCTAACATTGTGTAATGAGTTGTATTCCACCAGATGGTCATGAAGTACTGCATACTTCAGCTCTCGTCTGTTCCGCGCGTGTCCTTTATTAACTTTACTCTGTTATCGTTAACATCTTGAAATAACAAATGCATATTTCACTTATATTACTATAAATATAACATAATTAAAAATGTAAATTTTGTGTATCGATTGATTAGTAGTTCATAATAATTATAAATTATTAATATCACAAAAAGATTATCATATCGGCATAAGAATGAAGTTATAACTAAAATTTATTAAGACAGTTGATATTATCGACCATATCGTTGACATATAAACTAAATATATCAAACAAGAATGACTGATCAATCAGTATTCAATTGAGTAAAGCATAACTAAGACACTAACTTTCACTGTATATTCTATATAATGCCCAACTTATATGTTGACCCTCGAGAGTATAAGTTTGCCGAGCACTTGTGCAACGAATCAAATGCCTTACTAGAAGCAAAGGTTTTCACAAATATGTGCTCTCTCTCTCTCTCTCACTATCTCTCTCTCTCTCTCTCTCTCTCTCTCTCTCTCTCTCTCTCCACTCAACGAATTAATTTATTTGCTCCACTCGGGGAGATTCGAGTCAGCTTTCATTAATGAAAAGCAAGTCTAAGCATAGAGAGCTGATAGCAAACTATCTTTCAATGAAGTACATTCCTGAGGACCACAATTTACAAGTACCGTGACTTAGAATTAACTTCGGTGACCGTTAATTTGACCATTGACTTGAGGCTTATGAAGCACTACATTAAGTTTGTTCATGGATTTGTTTATAACAAACCTTTTGCAAACATTTATCGTAAAATAGTTCTATTAAATCTATCATATGAGAGAAGAAGGATATAACATTTACATTATATTCTTATAGCGATAATATAATTAATATTATATAAATAGCCTTAAAAATTTTATTACAAATTTTACGACTAAGTTTTTGTCTTTCTGCGCTTTACTAATGAGACCAATAAATTATGATCTATTCTAAATATTATAAATATATTATAATTTTAATTTAAATTAAATTATATTTAAATTTAAATTTATAATATTATAAATATCTATTATAAATAAAAACATCTTTATTTATATAGAACAGGCGATCAAATTGTATTGAAAAGATTTTCAAATATTTTGCTTTTGCTGATCAATTCCAGATTAGATTGTTAAGTCTTAAGCATTTATTTTCATTGTTTCTTATATATGTATAGAATATAATGAAATAATAAATGTTATGCTAAAATTTAATAAATTATTATATTTTATTTTTAAAATTGCGATATAAATTTCAATGTACTATAATTTATGATAAAAATTGGTTTATTTAACAGTTTAATATCAGATACTGTTATTATAATTATATTCTTTAGGAAGAATTTTGCAAAAAATTTTCCCACATATAATCTTTCGGTCCTCTCTTTCAATTGAAAAAAGAAAATATAATGATCGCTAAATAAGTTGTAAGTAAGTTATAGACTTATTTTGAACTATTGCTTTAAAGTAAGTAACAAAATGTAACAAAATATAAAAGTATATTTAAATATTTTGCCTAATTTATGCTATCATTTTTACCGGAGAACCTTATTTATTGATGTCTAAAATTTTCCTTAAGTTAGGTCAATGAGGTTAAAACAAATATGTAGATAAAGTAAGCTATGAACTAAAAAATTGATATTTGATAAAGAATTTAAATAATATTGTTTAGAACTTTCACAAAAACTCCTAATTTAAAACGATTGTTTAGCATCATTTTACAAAATTTTTGTTTAAATTCTCTGATTAATTATCGATTTTTAAAATATACGATTTAACTTTTAAAAAATGTAATCAAATTTCGAAAAACGCAAACTACCCATATTATTCCAGTTTGTAATGCGCACCTGTGTATAATCCAGCTTAACTTATGAATAAAACTTAAAATTATATATAATATAACTTATTAATAATAAGTTATTATTAATTAGCCCTTAATATATAATGCAAACAAAAACATTTAAATACTTTAATACTTGTACTAATTGACATGCACTTCACTTTAAATGCATTTTATTTCATAGTTAGTTTAAATTTAGTTTATAAATTAAATATTTATTAATTAATCATTTCCATTGATAATTGGCGTATTTTAATAAATAATTTAAGGTAAATATGTTTACTTTATTAACATATTTATAGTTTACAATATTGAAAGTCTTTTATGGTAATTATGGTTTAATGTTTGTAATTAGTTAATCAATTATTAATTTCCAGTAAATTGTTCTATTTTTGTTCTATTCGCTATAATATTTCTACATTATAATAACATATTGTCCGCTATATTTTGCCAAAATTTTTTTAAATGTCCTCTAATTCTCCCACAACGGGTTGGCACCACTAAAATCAAATATAAAATCTTTGCATCAATTAAAAGTTATTCAAATTTCTTAGCAGCACAACCATACAAGTTTACCTTATAAGTGTAAATATCTACTTAATATCAAATATCGAAGTTTTACAGTAAAGATAAGTTATCATTCTATAACTTTCTCTGCAAACCAAAAGTAAAGTACAGTAAAATAAATATTTTTAAAAGCTAAGGGACTTCACTTATTTCTGGAGTTTTAGATTTTTAAATTGAACTTTTAATTTCTAAAAGTATTTTAAGTTTTATTTATTATTATTATATTGTAAAATATAATTATTTACTTTTTTTTATTAAAAGTCAATTAATAATCACAAAAATTATTTGAAAATCTTTGTAATCATTGCCGTAGAATATAAAAGTTAAGTATTGTTGTGCTCTTCATTTAGTCTTATTGTTTTCTACACTAAAATAGCTATTTAACCGCTAACCGTAAGCATTAAAAGAAATATACAATTATTGTAAAATTGTCGCATCACAAACATGAGAGATTTTTTGTAGTGATGGCTGTAATTATTATAACTTGACATTTAGAAGATTATGATTCTAATACTAATGTAATATTAATGTAATAATAATTGCTGTCCATTTCGATGTTGTGATCATAAAATGGACTGTTGGCGCGTCACTAAAAGCTGACAGAAGGGCGGACAGAATGTGAAGGGAATGCGAATTGTATGAAATAAATTGCATGAAAGTTGACGACGAAGGTTACCACTCATTACTGCTCTTTTGCTTTAATATTGTTTTCATTGTGTTCATTAAGTAGGGGATCATTGGATTTCAATTATCGTCATTCTTATTACATTCGACATTCGACATCGAAATCTTTTCATGCAAATAATGCTGGAGAATATAATTGTAATTAAAATTGTTAGTAGTGGTCAATTAATTAGAATAATGAATAATGAATAATAAAGGACTATCGAGTGTTTATGGAGTGTCTTCTTTGCAGTAAGAAAGGAATGCAAGACATGTAAGACATGCTTTTTACTGATGAATGTTATTGAAAGAGCATCCAATTATGCAACTGAAGGGGAACTGACATAACACAGCTTACAAATTGTTGATTTCAATGACAACAAATATTGTTGTACTTACAACATGCATAGATATAGCAAGTTTGCAGCCTTACATTAATTTACAGCAGTTGAAGGTCTTTATATTGCATGCCTAATTAATTTTAGTTATATATGACGGCAAAAACTATACGATGCGCTATACATATGCGACAATAATTTGTCAGACACTATAATTTGTAGTATTGTATTGAAAAGATTGTAATTTCTATAATTCATATAACTGATACAGTCCGACACGCATACAGTGCACGCATTGTACACGCATAGTACTGGTATTGAACTCACTGAAGCGAAATAACTAAATCTAGCTTTATATTTGCTTTTTTCATCCTCAAAGTGTTTTAAATGATTTTAAGCTCGCGTTTATAATTCACTCTTTTTTATTCCCCGAATCATTATTTACAATTCACATTCTTGTATAAAAATTGCTAAAGAAAATGGTGAGCAGTAGTGATCAGTAGTGAGCAGACAGCGTGTTGCCTACTATGCTGCCTATGGCTCGATCCAAGTCCATGAGGTGATGACTGACGATGTGTTTTAAATCTGGCTTCTCATCAAAAGCATGCCATTGCTTGCATTGACGCGTTTGTGTACACAGAAAGACATGGGGTAATGCATGCAATGCTGGTATGGCTTGTATGGTATGGCTGTATGGGAGAGAGACTACGAGACTTGCTTCAAAAAAGTCCATTCATCTGAAAAACAAATTTTCTTCGCCACGCGAGCAAAAGCCAACTCAGGCTCTGCTAAAACTTTTTTCTCCCAGTCTTTTCTAATGAATTTTACTTCATTAAAGTTGATGGTCCGTAAAAATCGCGGAGAAAAGAAAGCGAGACAAAGCTAGCAAATTGCTGCGACGCGTTGTGGCATAGCTCTGGCATAGCTCTCAAAAATGCTAACTTTTTTTCATTGGGGTCGGAGTTTTTACAAACTCTTCAATTTTATGTATATATAAAAAATGAAAGATATTTATAATGGATTATAATTTCATGTTTTCCCAATGTTTAATAAATGTTTTTATAGCTCAAGCGTCTCAACTGTTATTTTCAGACTCTATCGTCACACTCACTGCAGTGTTGTTTAATAATTAAGCCGAATCTGTGATGCTTTGTGTGTTTGGAGTTCAACGTGAACTTAAATATTGAAAGGATTGAATTGAGTTGGTTTGAGTCGGTTTGACTCGTTTCGAGTTGGCTTGACTTGAGAGCGCATTTATGCAAACAAATGACTGTTTCTTCCCTCAAATTAGTTATTTGTGATTCCAGTCGTGTCGGCCGTAATGACGAGTTACAAGTTATATGCAAACTTTCACCATTTAATACGTTATTGAAAAAGGTTTAGATTTGACGTCAGCTGTTTGGTAACACTTAAATACGCCTAAACCTAAACCTCGCTATTGTGTGTAAGGGGTTCTGAATTATCACTTTGCCATAAGCTGTAAATTGGAGAAGTAGTTGAAACTTGCATACCGTTTATGAGAAAAGTAAAAATAAAGCGCTTCTTAAGTACAGTGCAGTCTAAAATAATGATTGCTTTACTAGTTTGACTCGCAAACGACCATTACTGACATTACAGGCATTACAAACATTGCAGACATTGTGAATAGAAAGCTATTAACACTATGAAAGTTGCCTCAAATTTGCAAACTTTGCGAAGATTAGCAAAAGAGAAGTTCGATGCTATACAGTGCTGTACAGTTGTGTGCTCTTGTGCTGCACATTCTGCTCATAGCTTGCCTATGCTATGCATTGCTATTTACATATCATGAGAAGTGGCAGAACTGGCAGAACGCAAAATTGCTTCAGTTTAGGGGAAAGGGATCACATTTGGGATCACTTTGGGATCACTTTAATCGGTTTGAATTTTGAAAGACAGGAACAGTACAGCGGTTCGCTTAACTCGTGTGCTCTGCATTGTCACAGTTAATTACGACAAATGCGTTTCAATTTTAAAATGCGACTGCAAGACAACATTTAGAATAGCATTTTCCTCATCCCTTTTAAGCGAATTAAATTATTTTAAAATATTGTTTTCGCGGCTTTACTGCTGAATGAGTTGCATTTGGACGGCGATCATGACTATGAAGACTGCACTGCCAATGAGTCAAACTGTTTCGAGTCAAACGCGAAAATGAATTTCAATAACCAATAATGTTTTGATTAGATTTGTTGCGCACTTTTTTGCATTCATTGCATCAAGAATTGACATATATTTATAAATTCATGAAAGATATTCAAATGTTGAGCGCAATTACTGTGGAGGAGTAAAGCGAGATAATTGGCTACTTTAGGTAATGAGAGTCATGGCTCACACGTTAGATTCACTACCATGAGAGTCATGGCATTACTATGAGTGAGTAATTTGAATGTATAGCCATAACATTTAACTGACAATCTAAGCGCTCAATTTAACATTTCCTCTTCAATGAACTTAATTAAACGAACAAATCAAAACGTGTCTTTCAAATCAGCATATTTTTTACCAGAGGTTCGTTTTGTTGTCTTATTCGATGCACTGATTTAGCAATAGTTGTGTTAAATTAATAAGATTAATTCATTTTAGGATTATGAACGAGAAAAATGAACATATAATGTAAATAAATTGTTAATAGTTATAATGTATAGCATATAAGCTTAAAGTCTGATGAATATTTTATTTTTGAAAATATTCTATGAATTCAATGAATTCATTGGTGTTTGAATTTAAATTGATCTCATAATGTGATGGTGTGATCGTTTGAAATAAGTTAATTACTTTATATATATATATTTTTAAATAATAATTTGATACAAATTATTAATGTTTGTCGTCTATGAGAAAACATGCTCTTAACCTTTTCGAGATGCAGTATTTTATTATAAAGTTTAAATTGCAGAGAGAGATGCCGGAGATGACAAAAGAGGTTGCTTTTCACTCCGGGCTATGTCATGCAGTACCCCATCAACCTTGGTTTGAATTGGTGTGTGTGTGAGAGAGAGGGAGGGAGAGATGAGAGAAAGAGAGGAGAGGGAGGGAGGGAGAGAGAGATGAGAGCGAGAGAGAGAGAGAGAGGCGCGATGTAATTACTAATCACTCATGTCCTGATTGTTATCATGTGTCGAAGATCCTGTCACTAGATATCAGATTTGGTCATCTGTGTGGTCAGTCACGATTTAGGTAATTACGAAACGTTAATTTTAAATCGAAATTCTCCAAGAATTTCCTGAGCGGTTGTTTATAATTGACATATTTTTCTTTTATAAAAACAATACATTAGTTCGTCCCATCCCTGCGTTTTAGTCATTAATTCAGCATCTTTTGTATTTAAATTGACTTCAATCACTTTTGTTCCAGTTTTTATAAGATTGTCATAAGCTTATGTTATGCGCTATAAGCGTGAAAATTATTTAAATGAAAATTAGTCCTTTTTAATCATTTAGATGTAAAATGCATTGTTTATGTATAAACGATATTTTGAAACAGTTATGTGATTATAAGGTCGGGTATTATTTGATCCAATCCTAAATAATCTCTCAAAAATATTTAATTTATATTTAGTTCAGAACTATATGTTTATTTTTACGGTAAAAGATAATCAAAATCTTTTGAAAAAACATGTTTCAATATTTTATATTTAATGCTTTATATTGCAAAATATGCATTAGTTTATTACGAGCATTGCATTAGTTTGCATCCCATTTGACGAAATTACCTTAAGTGTGAGTTAAGTCTTATGGTTTTGTGATCTGGTTATGATCACAATAATCTTGAATTCTCAATATAATGTAACTCAATTTTATTCCGACATTTAAATTTGTGTAATTTTTTACTTTGTTATATCAAAATAAATTGAATTAATAAAATAATTTTAAAAATTAATTTAATATATAGTTTATGATAACATTAATTTATAATTTATTATATAATAATTTAAGAATAGCTCTCTCGAGTTGCAAATAACAATAATCGTTAACTGTCGTTAACTCGTGTAATCTTAAACTAATATTTAAGTACAGTCTTATTCATTTATAAAAAACTTTGTGACAAAATTAAATGATAGCAATAACTTATTTTTATTATAACTAATTTTTTGAATAAAATTCTGATTATAACAAATTTCTCATCTAACATATTATATCGAGTCTAAAATATAATGTGTTGTGTAAATAACTCAGTTTTTTGTCGCATTAAAGTTTTGCATTCTGTAAAATATTTTTAAAACACTTTGTTTAAGTCATTAATATCAAAACTTTGAAAATTTAATGAAAGTTAATTGTATTTTAGTAATTAAAACAATTATTTAAATACATTATTATTTGTTGAAAACAAAATTGTTGCTGCATTGTGTCAGTTTTTTATAAAACATAAATATACAACATTTATATAACATGTATAATAATATTGTTCAGCGAATACTGTATTTAGATTTTTTTTGCCTAAATATTGATTATTGATAACAACTAATTCTTAAGTTATAACATGCGGGTTAAAACAATTCTCTTTATAAAGCCGACTGCTTTGATAAATGGCAAGTCTTTTGTTATACATTTATGCACTACAGTTTCGCTTGTACTGAATTTTTAAATCAACGGGTATTCGTGCTGTTGATTCTTACTTTTAATGATTTAATAGTAGAGATTTACGTAAACTAAATATAATATACGATATATTTAAATATTGCGCTTCAACTAAAATTGTAATAGGAATTCGTAATACCCGTATTTAATAATTGATTTTATATTGAATAATAATTTCAATAAATTATTTGACAAAATTTACTAAAATGAATTGTTAATACAGTCAAATTCAAGCCACGACACACACTGTTCATTGCTTAACACAATTCGTTCTGCCAGTCTGTCATCTGGTCATTGCTTAGCACAACCTTATCTTTGCTTACATATAATATGCACTCAATAGCAATGACTCTAATGGCACATATGTTAATATATAATTTATAATCACAATTTTGAATTGTATTTTAATTGTGCAAATTTGTTAATTAAAGAAAAATGTTGTTTTGCTGTCAGACTCGAGCATTAATGTTTCGATATAATAAATTATGCGAATTAACTTTAAAAATGACAAATACCTTTAAGATGAATGGAAATTATTTTGATCTTAATTAAAACTTAATTCAAATTTTGTCTCAATGATTATCAATTGCCAGAACAGACAGAGTAAGTGAGAGGAGAGAGAGAGAGTGAGAGAGAGAAAGAGAGAGAGAGAGACGTATAGAAAGTGTTGGCGCATTTAATGCAAGAATTCAATGGTGAGACCTGTCCCGGAACTCTCGAGTGGCTCGAGGCAGTGGGGGCGTGGCTCGCAAATGGAAAGGTGGAAAGGCCTGCTTACAATACCTTACAATACCATTCCCTTAATTATAATCTATGGGGGAGTGGTGTTGGATACACAAATCATTTTTTTGCCTCAAACTCTATGTCTTTTAGTGTCAAAATATAACGCATATATCCCTTTTGCTGAAATAATACTTTAATCCAAATGCTTTAAAATATTGATAACAATCGCTAAAAGATTTAATAATTAATAGTACATCTCTATCATATAATTTATAACATAAAGTTGTTTTTAAGTATCTATATTAACGATAATTATAACATAATTGACATAAAATTGCAATAATATTTATAACCAACATTCTATCTGTTTCTCCCACCATAAGTATATGAATGTGCCATTTAAATGTTGACCTTAAAGTTTTGGGAGTGTTAAGTACTTTACATTTTTTCAATCAAAAATCAAATAAATACTTGTGCCCTCTCTCTCTCTCTCTCTCATTCTCTCTCTCAACTGTGCAAATACTCTCTGATGACAGAATTACTACATACTGTCATTTCATGCACGATGAGTGGGGGCTACAAAAAAGAAACGGGTCCTTGTTTTTAAGCACACAATAATGGAGTGTGTCCTTGTCTAATACACAATGGACTTTGCAAGTCGTTGCACTATTTCTTTGGCTTTGGCTTCATCTAAAAATTCTTTGCAAATTACAGGCCTCGTCACAGAATTACTTGTCTCATACGTTTGAAGTGCAAGTTTTCCTTTCGATGCACGTCTGCTCACGGTTTGACTGTATGAGAGCTGCTTTGAGCTGCTTTATCATCTCTGGTCTCCTGTTTTTCGCCTCTAATTCGAGTTTAAATGAGGTGGAAAAATCGGTGTCGTGCCCTAAACTTATTTTATTCAGCGCACAGTGCACTAAAAGTTTGCGATTGCAATTTTTAAGACCATGCTGTACACACCGTACACTATTTTACTGGCATTGAGATAATAATTTTTAGGTTTCAAGTCATCTCCAAAGTTTGCCTCTGCGATACTAATCTATCACTAGTCCTAATAAAGCGTCTCATGACAGCAAAACTATTGCCTTACAATTTGTAATCATAGTTCTAGCGCTCAATAGTGTCTTTTCATTTTTAACTAATTTTTCTTGTTTACCGAAATAATGACATTTTTAGGGAGAAATTTCTCCCTTATATTATTGATGTGTTAACACCCCCTTCACCCCCAAAGAGAGAAAAGAAAAGAAAGGGCCGCCGAAATGGTACCCATTTTGGCATTATTTTTTGTCGTCAAAGATGTCCTTTAAGTCCAGTCCAGTCTATGTTTCCAAATGTATATTTAGTGAGCTAATTGTTAAGTATAATTAAAAGTAATAGTAATATTAAAATTTTTAATATAAACATCTATAACAATATTGTTTAACAAAAATCTAAAAAATTAAAAGCGCTAAGCGAGCGATAACACAATACAAATATTTTAATAAACTTAAATTAATACAAAAAAGGGGAATCAAGTGATGAGTTGATTGTTTGATTTGAAGAAAGACAAGTGACAGACAAAATAGTACCAATTTTTTGGTACACCTTTTTGCTGCCAAAGATGTTGTTTAAGTTGGACAGGTTGACCATTAGTAAATTGCTAAATTTAGCAAATAGTGAAATATTGTTAATATTAGGCAAATATTAACATATGGGTAAATGTGAACACAAGAAGAATGTCTAATAATAGATTTTATAACTTACAATTAGGCATATTGTTTCAATTCAACGCTTTCTCTTTCTGTCAATGAATAGAAAGAAATTTCAAAACTTGAAAAACAGAAAATAAATTGGTGTTAAAATTAAAATTTTTGTGCGATTAATGTGAACAAAGTTGTTGAATACGAATTCATGAACGTATTCACATTAAACGGTTAAATGGCTAATGTAAACGTATATTTAAATTATTATAACATAATAAAAAATAAAAATCAATTCATTATCTCAAAAAATTGAAAAATGTATTAAATATTAAAGCTTAAAAATGTATAATAAATTTAGAAATGAAACAATTAATTGACATGAAATTGTTTATTCCTTAGCAATAGAAAAGATAGGATGGGAGCAGTTATACAACAGTCACACCGTAATCGAAACCTTACAAACAAACACCACGTATGACATCTCATCATTAATACTATACGGAACGCACGCACTGCCAGTTCGGTTAAAAATATTATTAGACCGTTTGCTGTGCACACTAGATCACGATGAGTTATTGCATCTGCTTCATGGATTTGGCTGGACATACGAGGATTACTCGCGAGGATACATGCTTCAGGTATGAGAGCAGTGAGTGTTCACTGAGTGCTCGAGAGAATAGCGCTATCAATTTCTTGCATGTGACAATCATACTCAGCCTACTCTCATGCTGTCT
>JAQIYA010001483.1:0-12704 GCA_034699355.1 Microtritia minima | reverse complement strand
GAGAGAGAGAGAGAGAGCGAGAGAGAGAGCGAGCGAGAGAGAGAGAGAGCGAGAGAGAGAGAGAGCGAGAGAGAGAGAGAGAGCGAGAGAGAGAGAAAGCAATCATCAATAAGTGGGAAAATACATCACAAAAATGGGCATCACTTGTTGTTATACTAATGGAAATCGTAATCAATTGTCTTACTTCTGGCACATCGAGCCATCGACTCGATTACGAGCTCCAAGTTAGTCAAAATTGTTTTGTTGCTGTTGCGGACGTACTTCTGTTCGCACGTGCACTTGAAATTGGAATACTTCGGACCGCTTAAAAGTTTCTTTAACATATCAGCGAGGGTTGAATAGTACACATCGACCTCGCGGTATATAAGCCCGAAACGATACCATTTAAGATTGTCGAGGAAGGCTAGAATGGCACGCGCCTCGTCTCGCAAGTCATACGACACGCGGATTAGTGTGCTGTACGTCGATCGGCGAGTGACAATGCCATCACCCAATCCTGTTAACAGTGGAATCCGTTTATACGAGGCGAGCCGACCGACAACCTTAAAAATCGATCATTTTATGTGTAATCTATTTCACACAAGTTAATAATATAATCCATTGTAATTTGTGCGGAGGCTTAACTTTATTACCGGACAAAAGTCATACGACTAAAGGTGTTCAGTCACTGTTTGCACGCTATTTAAATTAAAATTAATTTCTTTTCCTATTGTATTTTATCATAATTATTGTTATGTTTGATTTTCAACAAAAATGTTATTATTTTGAATATACGAGTATGTGTTACAGTATCGGAGAAATATGGTCAAATGTTAAGGTCATTGTTAAGATACTTTCCATGAAAATTATAGATCAATTTATTAGAATATTAATTTTAAACAAATATTTCATAACAATAGTTTAATTTAATTCAGATTTATTTATTGATCATCTTATTAGAATCGTTACAAGAGGTTTATTGTTTTAGATTAAAACTTTAAAAAATAAAATATGATTTATGAAAGGACAAAATATGGTATCACACACAGCAGAAAAATAATGCAATATTTTAAAATAAACAATATTATAAAAATTGGTAAAAAAAACTTATAAAATTTTAATGTATTTTTTTTGGGTTTTTTTGTGGTAAATAAAAATTATTTAATAACTAAGATATATTGAGAACACGCGTAGGAACCCATGAAAGCAGGGTTGAAAATCATTTGCCTTAATTTGGTTATAAAAACGTTTAATTGTATGAAAAAATATTACTATTTATTTACAAAAAATAATGCACATCATTAAATCTATGCATTAAAAATTTATTCCATTGTAATTTTAATTTAATTAGTGTGCAAACATCAACTGAACAACCTCTGTATTTCGAAGCATGTGAGTCGAAAATCATATGATATGGTGCGCACCGCCTAAAGCTTCAGTTTGACATTAATTGATTTCTAAATTTTCATTTAAACGGTAATACTGTATTCAGATATGCTCCAGATTTGCAGTTAAGAGCACATGTTTCGAGAGTCGAAATTAAATTTTATTTCACCAGCAGTTTGGGTTAGATTCGAGTCCGTATTCCTTATTGCGAATACAATACTAGCTTATAAGTTATACAGTATTTTGTTTTAACTTAAAATAAGATAAAATATTGTAATTTATTCTTATAGATATTGAAATTCAAAGAACATAACACTAAATTTATTTATTGTTTTGCGATGCATTAAAAATTTTAAAATAAGATAATTCAGATATTAACTCATTAAGTATAAAATATTTTTAAGATAAATTTTAAATAATATGAAAATCTTTTTTTTTTTATTTATAAAATTTTTTTGACTAAAATTAATTTGTTTAATTAAATCATTATTTATAATTAAATTATTTTTAAAATTTTATTGAAATATTATAATAAATTTTCAACAAAAAAAATCAAAATTCTTGATAATCTTATTTCGTAATATAGATATAAATTTTTTATCATAAAATTAAATATTTAAACTAAAAATTATAAATTAATAGTATGTATAATTTTTAAAAATATTTTAATTCTGTAATGCTTTTTCGAAATTGTTATTAATGTTTTAAATTATAAAATTTTGCTTTCACTTCTAACAACAACAGTGCTTAAAAATTGTTAAAGAAATAAAATTTCATTAAATATTTATAGATTATACTTATAATGTTAGTACTTAGAGATTTCCGTCAAAAAATAAATTAAATCAGCATTAAAACAAATTTTAAAGTAAAATTTGTTCTGTGAATAATTTGTTTATTTTAAATATTTTTAATCTAATAAATTTTTAGTAAAACTATTTTGGTTTTAAATGAATGAAATTTCATTTTTTTTGTATTAAACTACATAACCATATGATAAATATCCAACATTATGATAATAGCTGTATGGCGCATATAATGCAGGGAGAATTTTCCTAAATATCAAACAATTCTCTCACATCGTTCGCGTTTTTGTTTAGATGTATATAAATGTATATATGCTATGCTAACGCCTGCTTCGCTTCCGACTCTTTCCTTCCTTTCTTTTATAAGGAGAAAATTCTCGTAGAAATATTAATATTTTTTAGTAAAATACGTTTATATTTTCACGCAATAATTTACGCTCGAAAATCGAAGTTTTTCATTTATTTTTGAATTAAAAAGTTTATTTTGTTTTTAGTTTTTTTTTCCTGTGATAGGTGAGCATATTCTAAAATGATATTATTATAAATAATTACCACATCAACACATTTTTTTCAATTTAAAAAAGTTTAACTTATTTTTAAAAAAAATCATAAATGATAGCTAAACCATATGATGCCCATTAAAGAATTTGATTGGAAAGTTTTGAAAACTTTAAATTAATTGCAGGATTTGTGAATTTATTAAAAATTAATATCTTACTTAAGGTAAAAACTATTTTTATTAAAATAGGTTTTTTTTCTCAAAGTTTTAGATGAATTTTATACCAAATATTTTTCCAAACTGTCTTTTTGCAACATTTTGACTAAAATCATATATTCGTGATTCTAAGAGTAGCTGACAATAAAAAAAATACTATTCTCGCGTTTTTTTGTCAATATTTTAAAATTTAAAGTAAAATAAGTTCTTAAAAATGTAAAATCGCAATAAAGTTGGCGGAAAATAAGTGTATGCGCATAAAACTTTATAAAATAAACAAAATATAATTGAATTAAATACTAAATTAAATATATTATTTAAATGTCAATAGACCTATAGAACTACAGTAATATTGCTATACAATATAAGGTTATTAACTATCTTTATATCACATTTATGGTTTAAGTTAACACATTAATTTAAAAAAAACTTAATTGGAATTGATTTAATGTTCAAATATATTTATTTTATAAATTAAAACATGCTTAAACATGCTCATGTACTATATTGTAACATAAAAATTTAAAGTATTGAAATTAAACATAAATTACTTTTCGAACTTAATTTCACATAAATATTAAAAAGTATATAATTTTGAAAGGAAACCTAATCCTAACTCATTTTATAAACACATTGACTAGTTTTATAAAAAAAATCAAATAAATGTGTTTTGCAATAAACCGTGTATTACGCTATTTTGAAATTGAATTTAAAGAATGAAATGATTATTACTGAGAATTTATAAAATAGATGAAATTTTGTTCAGTAATCAATGAAATTAATATAAAATTGACAAAAAGTATACATTTAATATTATAAGGCATAATATTAAATACATGAAAATAGCATATAATTTAATATATATTACCTGAAGATCGTCACTACAAGCTGGTCCGATAAAGGCAACGATGTTATGGTTATGAACCAAATCGACTGCCAATCCAAGTGAAGCCGTTTCATTGCAAGAGTCACCGTAATTGCCTATCAAATAGATAAAAGCTATAGAATACTTTTTTTTTAACAACTACTCTAATAAATTAGTAAAAATTCATAGTTTTTACAAACCATAATAAAATATGGTTTTTTAACAGCAATATCTTCGATTAAAGTATCTCTTAATCTTAAATATTTAGCAGATATCATTGAAAATTCATTCAATTCATACTATTTTCAATATTGATTAATAAAAGAAAATTTAAAATTAAATTATACAGCATTAATATTTATGAACTCAGTATAAATTCGTTTTGCGGTTGAGTTTAATAGTCGAAGTCGTGTTTAAAATTAACACAAATATAGAATTATATAGACTTTGTGTGCACAACACCAGGAAAATCATTTTAGAATGTTAAAGCAATTCCAATCTGTTTTTGTGATAAAAAAAATTTGAACTGAACTAATAAATATTAAAATAAAAATTATAATTCATTTGTAAGTTAACTTATTGTAACTGATAAATGTAAATACCAATTTTAAATGTAATTTTAACTTATAAAGTTTAGCTTAATATTTAAAAACAAATTAACCTAAAGATAACGTAGATTTGATTTAATTGAAAGGTACGAAACTTGTTTAAACTTAATATATTTCTGTAGATCTTGTAATTCATTTCATGAATCATTATAAAAATAGAATTCTTTAAAAAAATTACATTTAGTACAATATTTAAAATATATGTATATAAATCCAATAATTATTATTTATCAAAGAATAAATTTTTTAAAATTAATTTAAAATTACATTAATCAGAAAATTTGTTGATAATCAATAATATTGAAACTTAAAAAATGTTGCATTTATAGATTTTTATGTAAAAAATTTATAAATATCTTCAATTGTGATCATGTTTTTTAATAAATAATAAATATTATATCGAACAAATAAGTATATTAAATTATAGTATTCAATAAAGTTAAGTACTCTTTGCTATTTTATTTCGAGAAAATATTTTATTAATAACTACACGATGACATATTAGATTGATAATTGACCCCATAAATGGTCTTAATAGCTGCAAATGACAAGAAATGACATGTGTCAACACACTAAAAAATTGTTGTCAACCACTTATTTGTGTATTATTCAATATAAATTACTTAAACTTGTAATTTCGAAACATTTTCTTAAATATGATACGTTATTATTTTTATAATTTATAATAAAATATTTAAATTATTTGCAGAGTATTTATCGGAAAATTTATTAATAACGCATTAAATATTTAATCCATTTTTAGGAACAATTTTCTCCTTTTTTTGAAATCTAAATGATTTGTTCTTAAATAAGATATTTTCAAATTATAAATATTAATTAATTTTAATCTAAAATTCATTATTAATAATCAAATTGCACTTTTGTCGACCCACTTAAAAATAACACAATCAAATAAATAATTGTGTAAATTAAAAATATTTCGTAGAATAATTCAAACACAAAATAAAAATGATTAATGAAACGGTGATCTAAAAGCTATTACGCCATAGTTTTTTTTATTTCATACTCTTTACATTTTGTAATTAATAATTTTATACCTTTAATAAGATTAATGTTCAGATCGTATTCGATTTGGCATTTCTGTAAAATAAAAATTAAAATAATTTTAATATATTCAGAAATTCATTAAAATAATTATTTTATAAAAGAATAACGTATTTGAAATTAGAAAATTAAAAATTGATTCCATTAAATAATGCAATATTTTCCAATATAATTGTCTACATCACTATTTTTAAAGATAAATTAAATTTTAAAAATAAAATTATATTAATAAATCACTGTATTTTTTATCAAAAAGTTTTTAAAAAAATAATACTTTTGAATTACTTAATAGATTAAAATATTCATAATAATGATTTTGCTGTTTTGCAGGTAATTAGCATGTAATTCATAATATAATCTAATCTATACCGGATTATCAGTTAAAATTTTGTCTAAGCGTGTAATTATTTTTATATTTACTGTATTTGATGAGACTTTTCAATTTTGTTTGTGATTTATAAAATTAAAATATTGCAATTTTTAACCTTAAAAAATTTCATTATTATAAGTGTTTTTATTTAAAAATATCATTAATCTGTACATTTGTATAATTGGTTTTAGATAACAAATTTACATGCAAATCATTTATATTGCTTTATATATTGTACAGTTTATTACCCATTTTATTACCTGTTTAATAATTAAAACATTATATCAATTATGAAATGTAGAGATTGTTTAATACTTAAATTTTAATTTACTAATGCTTTATTAAAGTAAATAATATTATTTAATTTTATTATTTATAATACTATATAAATAATAGCTAATAATAATATAGAGAACAGTATCAAATTGTTTAAATAGTCTAATAAAATATTTAGCTATTTTACTTTTAAAAATTTATATTTCATAAATTGTTTGTCAACGAGATATAAATTAGTAAACATAACAATTTTTGCGAATTTAAATATTGGTTTCAAAGTCAATATTAAATAATTACATGTATGCTCATAACTTATTCTCATTATATTATTTAGTCTTATAAATTCCAGCTCATAAATAATTCAAAGAGTTGTTCATTTTGGTGAATTATATTCTATAAAAGCGGGACATAAAAGACAAATCATACACATATCATTAATCATCTGTACAGACAAATTATCATTAAAAAAAGCTTTCCTTAAGAGAGTTTAAGGATTAATTATGAATAATAGAAAGATATTGGTATTTAATATTGTCTAATGTCACCAATTCAATACAATTTTTAAAATATTAATTTGATTAATTTTCTAAAAATAATTGAGCACATGATTGAAGTTATTAGTTATTAAATTATAAGTTAAAATAATTAAATTAATAACTAAGAAAATTAATGATAATATTGTCTCATTAATAGTCAAATAAAATGTGGGCGAAATTTTAACTATTATCAGATTATCAGAATATTATTTGGTTTTATAATATAAATTTTAAATTATAGCGATTATAATAAAACATTATCGTATTTATCCTTTGTTGTTATATAATAAAAACATCTTTTTTTACTAAAAATTCTAATTTCCATCTCGTTATTTGAAATAATTAGTTCATAATAATAGTGGTATACAAGTTTAGAAATTTTTGTGGCGGACAATGAGAATTTTTAAACAAATAGATGGACAAACAAACAATTCAAATCTATAAGTTTTAGACCTAATAATCAGCTTATTAGTCCTTAAGTTTAAGATGATTTGCATGATTAACTAGAAATTTATGAAAATATTAATAATAATTTGAACACCATTTTAATAATGAGAATAGAAATAAGTGATAGCACACGCATCTCGCAATAAATACAATATATTAATATTTATTATATATCGAAGAATAAATAAAGAACTATAAGATAATTAATATTTAAGATTATGTAAATCTGCTGATGAAGTAATATATACCAGTCAATAAAATTCGGGTCTCATCGCGTTATATAATAAACGAGAGAATGAAAAATAAAAATACAAAATAATTACTCGTTAAATAGCGAGTTAGCAAATTATAAAACTAAATCATCCAAACGTCTCCGTTACGCAAAACCCCCAAAGGGATCACAGCAACTGTGCACCAACTGATGCTCAGTTTTGATTCTTAATAACACAATTATCATTATTAATGCCAAACCTTATTCTAAGAAAAAGAGAGCGTCTATATTAACGCTTGTTATCGAAAAATGAAATCTTTCTCCGAAATAAAGCGGACTAACTTGACATTGAGATCGCATTAGGCTTTTCGCGACTAATTTGAATTCAACTTGTAATAAATTTAGACGCAAACTTTGTAATGCCAGACAAAAAAATATCACACTTAATTTAAATTTAAAAGAGTATTTGGTTAAACTAATTTTTGGAGTCAAGCTGTCTGACTATAAATAATTTACTGCGAAACAACATCTAACGAGAAGTTAATAATACTTGCGTTTGTAAAACATGTTATTCAAGAAAAGATTATTATATAAATAATCGCTAGTAATCTGGTTATAATCTTAATATAGTTATTTACTATATATGATCTTAAAATAGTAAATTAATAATATAAAAATTTTATTTTAACCAATTCTTTATAAACAAATAAAGCTATTCTCACAGTCAACCAAAAAATGATGCGAAACTCGTACAAGCATTTTATTTGTGGAAACATAAAGATTTCGATAGCTATAAATTATTTGTATTGATTTTATTAAGAGATGCCTATTAGTTATTTGAAATAAGGAGAGCGTATGAGAGAGAGAGAGAGAGAGAGAGAGAGAGAGAGAATCGTAATGGAGAAAAAATGAGGTGAAGCAAAGAAAATGTAAGTTATACCTGAACTGCAATGTCAATAGCAGGTCCAATATGAGCCAAATCGAAACGATTTGTTGAGCTGCGTTCAACCATTAATAGGGCCACATTGAAGCTATGCATCAACTCTTTTTGAACGGTGATGAGGATCGGTATTAGCGCGAGCCTCACACAGAGCCGCACTATCGCTGAATTAGGCGACATAATACGCCTTTTGCTCGCTTTAAGACCCGAACAACCAATATTTTAATGACAAAACTTGTTTTTCGCCAAAAACTCTCATTTCGAGATTATTTGCATAACGCCACCAATTTTTTTGTCAAGCGTTAAGTTTGGTTTGAGCGAGAAGATAGAGAGGAGAGATAGACAGCGAGAAAGAGTGTGTGTGTTTGTTGTGTGGATGTGTGTCTTTTTCGCAGTTTGCATCTCGTGTGCACTAAATATAATATAATACTGAGTATGTTAAACTTTAGTGCATGATTGTGTAAGTACTATAATATTAGGATACAGTCGTCTCGCTATTAGAGTCACTTTTATTACGAAATTAGCGAAATCTATTTACTATGTGTTGGCCATCAATGCGAGCCTCTCTTATTAGTTTCGTTAATTATGACCAATTTGTTTACAGTTACAAATTGCGTGTTAACTTGATTGTGGCCATAAATTTGGTCAATTGCTTAAAATCAATAAAATTTTTACACTGAACTACTCGTCTGCCGATCTAATTATCAACTAATTTGACAATTAACGACACCTTTATTAGACTGTCAACGGACACCTTTGGCATAATATTTGTAAATTAAAATTTTAATTTCGGTCCCTTAATTACCAGCCATATAACTATATGGCTTTAATCACGAGCGATGGCTCGACTCCGGCATCACAATAGTGTTAAGGCTGCGGCGAAGCGATGATAACGAAGATGGACTGTAGGTTGCCGTGTATGCACTCACTCATAGCTATCTCATGTCTCGTTCCGCAAAATCCACTTCATTTTCAATATTGTGAATTACTATTCGAAGAGGAAAAGCACGTTACGTGAAGAGTTTTTCTCATTAATTTAATACCTGTAACTATAGCTATATTAAAAGACTCGGCCAATGAAGAGCCGCCTCGCAAAGTCAAACAATTAGAAAATATGTCAGTTTTACGTGATGTTTATGAAAGATATTCTGTCATTATTAGGAGACAAATAATTATTAAACTGTGGTGTTAAGAGTTTGATTCCAATTTATTATTACTTATAATTATGACCTTTTTTTTGTAAAAAAAAATTATTAATTTATTATCTATAAATGAAGTCGCCATTCATTTTCGCCTGTAATCCATTTGTGATGATTAACAAAATTGTAGATTATATTTATGTCAAATATTGGACTCATTTTTTTCGTCATAAACTTCTTTATTATGTTAGATTTTTTTTAAATACAATTGTGAAACAATTTTTTTTTCTCATTATTTTCAACATTTTCAAAATTTTTTGTTTCACATTATGTTTGTATAATGTCTTTTAAACAATTCAAACACTGAGTTACAAAAAAACTTGAATATAAATTTATTTTTCTTAAATCCTTTTTTTCGTTTGGTTTGTATTTTTTTTTGTTGTGTGTGTGTTTTGTTTGAATGGAAGCATATAATTTCTATAATGATATAATTGCGCGTCTTTTATATATCAGTTAATTATTTAACAATACATTTTTCTTCACTCATAACGCATATTGCATAAGCGTCTCGAAAATAAGGTCGGCAAACATTTTTTTATCAATATTTTCAATTGGCATCTAATGGTCAATCAATTAACTTTACTTTAAGACTAAAGAAAAAGATTCAGAATTAAAGTTAAGAAAGACTCGTCAGTAATATGCGTATGAATTAACAGTGTTTGGCTTAAAATAAGTTAGTATTTTAACGTATATATGGACGACTAATTTCTAAGTTTATATAATTTTAATATTATAAATTAATTCTTTACAAATATTTCTATTAAACTGTTAATAAAAAAAACAAAAAATAAATTAAGCTTATCTTAATTTGATTTAATAATGTTGTATTAATTACAATAATGAATTAAGTTAATAAAAACAATGTAATTATCATATAAATAAGTTAAACTCTATGATGCGCAACACAATTACTTTACAAAATAATACAAAAATTACTGTATGTATACTGTACTGGTTTGCAGTCTTAAAAATAATGAATTTAAATCCTTTAAGTAATTTGCTTCAATAAAAACTTATACTTTCTTTTCTTATTTATTTTCTCTTTAATAAAATGAAATTTTAAATATTTGATAAGTTGAATGATTTTGTTTTTTGTTCAAATTAAACTTAAATGCAATTTAATTAAATTGAAAGAGTTTGGTTCGAAATGCTTTGTTCATTGGAGTGCTATAGTTATGCTGATTTTGATCAAATCACTAAATTTGTTTCGCTCATTATTTTTATTACTGACAATTTTCTAAGCAATAAAAAAATATTATTATTAATTTTATTACAAACTGTTAATTAATTAAAGCGCAAACTCAATATAAGTTAATAACATACTGGATAACTATTTGCAATTTTCAACTTTATTTTAGATTTTCCTCAATAAAAACTTTAATACTAGAAAAAGTCAACACTTTCTTTTGTTATATTCTTAAAACGCATTCATTCATTAATGGCTTAAATGCAACTAAAAAAAAAATTAATGATTATTTTGATCGTAAAGTTAGACTGTAATTATGTTATACTTCCATCGTCACTATCCATATCAACACCAACACTATTATCGTCATCACCTTCGCTGTCAATTAAATGGCTAGAATCGTAACACTTGTCCGAATCGCCGAACGGAATCAATGGCGTCATTGTTGGCTTAAACGGGATGTTCGCGTCTGTTCATAGAAAATACATATTATGTTAGATTTTCATATTTTATTTCTTAAAAAACAATTGCTCATAAAAAAGAAATGTATGACTTCAATATTATTGAATTCAATGAATTCAAAAATTTTTCGTCGATATTTAACAGAGATATAAAAAAATAGAGGATAAGAAATAATAATAATAATAATAAAATCGATGTATGCATAACCGTCGTGAGTACGTGTCTCATACCTACGCACAGAAACGCCGGCTCTCCCGCGTACTGCCCCTTTCCGTACGGATGCAGATGTGGGCACCTCTGCTCGACGCGCTCGCAGAATGACTGACAAGGCTTTATACGAACTTCATTGATGTGAAATGGCACTATCATTGAACAAACCCAATCTCGATAGACTTTCTGTAACGAATAAATAACATCAAGTTTATCGAATCAATTTTGACAAACATTATGACAATATTTAAAATTTTATTTCTTTACGTCGAGATTTTTTTTATTTATATAAAATCTCTCATTTTTTGCGCTGAAGTTTATTTTATAACTTTATTAGCAGCGATTTATCACGAAAAAAAATCTTCGCAATACATTTCAGATATACTCGTAAGCTATAAACGATTGCGAAACATAGAGCAAACTCATGCTTAAGTTTTGTCTCGCTTTTATTTTTCTTTGATTTACTTTCGACAAATTTTCACCATTTCCTGAACTGGTGTTCTGTTTTTCATAAAACTTTTGATTTCAATACGAAATCGCACTCACAATTTTCCATTGATATTGTTGCCAGTATTGCAGCTGTTTTATTGAGTAAATATGCTTTAGATCTTACTTTAAAACTATTTGCTGTATACTTGACTTTTTTAATTTAATTTTTATAGAGAATCTCCTTTCCTTATGTAATTCATCAAAAAAAATACTCCCACTTCGCAGCGAAAAGGAAAAGTTAACCAAAGTCTGTAAAACCAATTCCAATTTAAATTATAATTCAAATTTAAGGCAAATGATATATATATTTATACACCTTATTCATTCATAAATTATATAAGTATATATATGTGTATATAAAGCATTTAATTTATGAAAATTTCGAATAAATTGTATTTCAACTTTGGTGTGAGTTATCATAAGGTTATTTAATAAGCATTTAAAATTTTCTTAACACTATTTTTAATGTAATTTATAATAAGTTATTCTTCAATACTAAGTGAATTAATTTTTTTAAAACAATATTTATCTGCAATAATACTTTTAACAATACTTCACATATAAATTTACAATAATGCTTAAAACAATATATTAATCAATAACGTCCAACAACTTTAAATTCCAAAATCCTCCTACTTTTTATCGATGAGGTACAAACGGACAGACATACCAAATTCATAAGCTAGCCTTTGTCAAAGTAAAAAAATACATTAATCATAAATTAAACCGTTAATTATCTTTACAACGTTATAAATATATATTTTGGTAATAATGTTAAAGTCTATTAAACAATGTATTTCATTTTTAATTACAAAAATAAAATAAAGTAATGAAATTGAATCCATCAGAAATATGCGCGCACTTTAGAGTAAGAGAAGTATGAAAATGCCAACAATGGGTCAAAAAGCAGGTTATATTCTCAAGAATAAGTACTGAGCGTTATTTTATTTTTCAGAA
>JAQIYA010001482.1:0-12707 GCA_034699355.1 Microtritia minima | reverse complement strand
GTCAAACAGTTGGCTCTCAAACATGGCTTTGTTTTTTTGGGACATGTATGTAATTATTTGCTATTATTTGTTATTATAGCATATTATCGCGCACTCATTAGTTATGCCACACAGATCTTAATTTTGGTTTTGTTTCAATCGTTTTTATTATAAATAGAGTATATCATCAAAAAGCAAATCAGTTCATATCAGTTCAAAACAATTCAAATCGATTCAAAATAATGAGTCAAATTTGCAGACGAAACACAAAAAACGTCAGACAGTAAAGCGTAGTCCTTATAAAAAATTATTTCGTTTATCAATAACTCGATTCTCAATTTCCGTGATTACCGAATGATTGTGTTCACCGAAAGTTGAATGCATTTGAATTGAATATAAATGTTACACAATGTGTGGCATCGAATGACTTTTCTCGCCTCTAAAACAGAGTGTGTGAGACGAGTGTGAGACGAGTGTTAGACGTGAGACATCAATACATTTAGTGGTCAACACACCCGTCATTGTTGTCATTACAGAATCGAAACATTTTTTTGTGAAATACTCTATTCATTATCTTAGACTTTGCATGAATAACAATACAATATCCATATTTACTTGAAATCCTTGCAAAACTTTACAAACAATGAAATAAAGCGCTTAAAAACTTGTGTTTATTATTTATTAAATTTAAACATTGAAACGATTGTTGAATGGATATTGAATTTGTTTTATTTGTTACATTTTTTAGAATCTATTATTTTAATTTAATTTAAATAATATTTACAATTTATAATTACTTTTGTATTGAAAATTTAAAATTCTTTAATTTGTATGCGTTGTATTAAAGTGTAATGAAAAGTCAATTGTAATGAAAATTGACAAACGCTTGAACTACTTTTGAATAATATCTATTTATAACAATTAGTTGCTCATTAAAATTCTCACAAATAAATACTAAAATTAAATAAATGTAATTTTATCAATTAAAATACATATTATGTATAATTTGAGCGCGAATTTTTTTTATGCAATCATTTAATTTAAGTTTTGACTTATGATAGAACTCCCCTTCCGATAGAAGAAAAGAATGTATATTTACTGTATATTAGACATATATTTCCTTAAACTATAATATTCATGTTATGTTTATGTAATTTAATAGTGGTTTTATATTCATTTTTTGCTTTTTATTTTAATAATTGTCGACAATATTTTGAAGCAATAAATTGTATATCGCATAACTAAAACAATACTTGATTGTACATTGTCTCAGAAGTACCCCACATAAGTTAAATGTTACATAAGTTATATAAATCACATGTTTGACACTTATTATGTCTCGTTTTTGTCAACTTTAAAGTATGTCAAATGAATTACAAACAAATCGGCAAAATAACTAATGAGTAGTGTTAGGAATAAACTTCGAGGAATAGGTGAAAATGATGTGTACACACTTTTCAAAAGGTAAAAGATGTTACATATATATGTAGCAATATTTTTGTAAATTTTTGTAAAAAATAGATTCTTTTTACTGATGTTATTCAAGATATCATTCGTAAAAATTAGCCTCAAATGCATGTTATAAAGAGTGGTGCGTATCTGCAGAATAGCTATAATAGTAATATACTAAATAATATGTGTAGTATAATATGATTGCATATCTATTTTGCATATTAAAAGAATCATTAGTAAGCATCAACTTTTTATGCGTTGGAATATCTTCTTTACAAATTAAGTTCACAGCACGGCTGACACTTCCACAATGAAACAAACTCTAGATTGAATGCAATGATACAATTTTTTTTCTTGAAGTATAGCATAAATATTCTAAATAATAGTCATACCACAGACAAATGAATTTTTCTATTATAATATGAAGGCGTCATATTATAAGTATACTATAAAAATATAAAAAGTTTTCAGTCCAATACTTTTTTAAAGATGTTTATAAATGAATTTTTTTTCGTACACTTTTTCAAAAATATCATTCAGATATTTGTTCGTTTACAAGAATTAAACTATTTGTGATAATTTTTAGTAAAATATTTATGATTTTAATAAATTACATAAATATTTATTTTATTCTTTTTTAATTTATACTTATTATGTGATTTGTACAAAATTAAGATTTTTATATTAAATAAATTTAGAATACCCTAAATATGCGACGATAGCCCGCACCCCATGTATAGCCCGCATCTAATACCACGAAATAGATATCAAATTAATAGTAAAGATAATCTATTGTATCATCTTCTATAGCAATATAATGACATAATTGAAGCATTCTATGTTGAATGGACTAAGAATTTGATGACTTTGAATAGGATATTAGTGATATCTAGAATAAGTTTTTATATATTTTTTGAAAAATTCACTTTTTTCCGTCGATAACCCGCGGGCTATCGTCGCATATTTAGGATATATATGCAGTAAATAGTATAAGTAAAGTAAGTCGCGTTCATTTATTTTGATCAAGAGTTTGCAAGCTTTAGACTTATGTATAAAGCATTTACGCAAAAGGTCTATTGAGTTGTTGTAAATATCTATGGAACCGCTTATGTGACCGAAATTAAGAAGTAAGCATTCATAACCATTCAGCGCTACCAATGATAAGATTTTCAATAATATAAACTTCATTTCGATCACATAAGCGTTTCCATAGATATTTACAAGAACTCAATAGACCTTTTGCGTAAATGCTTTACACATTTTACATACTAAATAGTAAATTTAGTATACAGTATACAGCAAAGGAACGGACCAATTATAATAAGAATAGAGATACGATCATAAGAGATGACATGACATGATCATAACAGAGTGAAGACTTTGCTTCAATACAGTACAACTTATTAATTCTAAGAAGAAGAATAACTACATTTAATATGAATTTTTAAATTGAAATTAATTTTAAACACTATATATATCTTAACACTTTTTATATATCTTAAAAAGATATTTATTTACGTGATTTAAATAACTTAATGATTATTATTGACAGATTCAATGACTAAGAAAATGTGCAGCTCTAATAAGTGTAGATCACAAGAGGTCATAAGATAGGTTTATCCTTTTGTGTTCAAAGATTTTCATTACTAATAACAACTTAACAAAATTGCATTAACACTCTTTAGCATGACTCGATCCCAACCAAAGTTATATCATTACAGTGTGAGTCGAATAATAGTGGTTTACTGTGTGGGCTTTATTGGGCAGTGAAATATTTAAATTACCCGTTTGTTAAAACTCGTGAGATATGACACTACACTTTCCATTTATAAACTTAATTTTTAATCAAAATTTTGTACCACCTTTTGAATGTCTAAGTTATTGTACATTCAAAAACTAATCCTATACGTAAATAATCAGATAAATAAAATTAATTTCCGAATACATAATCACTTTCTTTTTATTTTAATTCAATTTTTTAAAATTGATGAATATTATATGTTTCACATTTTAAAATTCCATTCGTTCTGCTGGGGATTTGTATTATTGCAGTAATTTATTATAACATACTTTAACTAAATTTTGTATACAGCATGTGAATCATGCATATTTTTATATTAAGATATACCAAAAAGTTTTTTTTATCAAAGAGAAAGACAATTTTGCCTGTAATACAATATAGAGAATTGCAATGCAATGCCAAATTGCGATTTAATGATATGTTCACGATCGCCATCAGCGAAATGCTTGCCATCAGTGTTCTACGATAATTCAATAATTTGAGGCTTTTGCTCATTTAAATATATATATTTTTATTAAAAACATTGATATTAATATATAACATATTTAGAAAGCCATGAATTTGCAAAAAGTTGCATTAATAATAATTATTTGTTAGCAAACAAACTGATATAATTAGTGTTGAAAATCAGCTCAAATTTTGTTCATTAACATAGAAAAATGTCATATTTATTGAACTATTTATGTTGCGTATTATACTTTGAAAAATTATTCATAGACATCAAATTCAATATTAAAATTTATTTGACTCAAGAAATTCAGGTTAAGTTTTTTAAAAAAGTAACACCAGTTTCATCGAAATCTTTATATTCTGAATCAGATTCAAAGTTTTATAATAATTATAAATTATTTATTACTTTCATAATAAATAAGGTGAGCTCTTTTAAAAGCATATTAAAACTCTTTTTAGCATATTTTGGTGTTAATTGATTCAATTCTTCAATTCGTTGGGCAAATTGAACATAATTCTGTTGTATATGTATGCGCAATTAATTAGTAACTAAAGACATGTATTCATTTAATACATAATCAGTAATAAATCACTATAAATCTCCCAGACTTTAAAAGTTGCCCATCACTGGTAACTTTTAACATTAAAAAGTTTTAGATAGATTAGACTTTTTCACTTCTTAAATTATCACAAATATAATATAAATAAGTTATTTTAAGCTATTTGTAAATATTGTTAAAACTATTAATTATTCCACTTTTTAGATATTTGGAAACTATTATCATTTACAACATCATAAGATAGCAAAGAGATCGTATGACTTGGCAGCCAAAAAACATCAAAATTCATTGCAAAGCGAACCAAATGTAAAAATAATTTCTATCAATTGTTTTATATATTTAATGAAATTATTTTAAAGGTTATTTCATTATCTCAACAAATACTTAAAAGAAGGTCGAAACGAGACTTTGTAAAGATATCGCCTTCAAATGCTCGATCAAATGCAAACTCAAAGCGCGCTCAATTCGATGATCCGCGATGGCCTCAGATGTGGTATTTAAATCGTGGCCAAGGCTTAGACATGAATGTACAGTTGGCGTGGGCTAAAAATATCAGTGGAAAAGGTGCTGTGGTTACTATTCTTGATGACGGTCTTGAGAAAGATCACCCAGACTTAGTGCAGAATTATGATCCACTGGCAAGTTATGATGTGAACAACCACGACGACGACCCGATGCCGCGCTACGACATGATAGACTCGAATCGACACGGAACCAGATGTGCCGGAGAAGTGGCAGCTAATGCTAATAACAATATTTGCGCTGTTGGTGTTGCTTATGACGCCAAAGTCGGTGGCGTCAGAATGTTAGACGGAGACGTGACCGATGCCGTGGAGGCGCGATCGTTGAGTTTAAATCCTCAGCACATCGATATATACAGTGCTTCGTGGGGTCCCGACGATGACGGCAAGACAGTGGACGGTCCCGGAGAATTGGCTACGCGTGCATTTATTGACGGCATCACTAAAGGCCGTAATGGTTTGGGATCAATATTTGTGTGGGCTTCTGGAAATGGAGGCCGAGAACACGACAATTGTAACTGTGATGGCTATACAAACTCTATTTGGACTCTTTCTATAAGTAGTGCCACAGAGAACGGACTCGTTCCCTGGTATAGTGAGGCTTGTTCTTCCACACTCGCCACCACTTACAGTAGCGGCTCGTTTGGCGAAAGACAAATTGTTACCACAGACTTGCATCATGGATGCACCTCAAGCCACACCGGAACGTCGGCATCCGCTCCTTTGGCTGCGGGTATTTGCGCTCTTGCTTTACAGGCTAAGTATGTCTATCCTTACAAATATTTCATGTTATTATATATTGATTTGTTTAAATTAGGGGAATATATTAATACGTGCCAATTCTCCAAAACTAATAATTGTTAAAAACTTTTTAAAATTTATTTAATAGAATTTATATCGGGTACTCCTGTAGTTAACTTCCTATTTACTTAATACTTTGCAAAACAATAAAATAGATGTAAAATAATAATGAGCGATTAAATATTAAAAAATTGCATCTTAATCTAATAGATTCAAAAGATGCCATTCTATTTTTTATTGAACGACCTTATATTATATCATATAATTTATATGTAATATTTTTAAAAAGATGTTGAAATTTTTGAAATTATATTAAAGTATTTCCTGTAGAAAAAATAGATGATTTTGTTGAGTTACCTTATTGTTAAAAAAAAAGTTGAATTGCTAATCTCTAGTAAAAGCAATTTCAATTTGAGCTTTAAAAAATCGTATAATTTATTTAAATTTTTTCGAAATTAATAAAATACTAAAATTTTAGTACTCTGTAATTTTTTGATTTCTGGGATTTTGGAGTTTTTGACCATTTTTTCTTTGAATAAAATTTATTTTGCTTTAGAATCATATTTAATAAATATATATTATTTATGCTTTAATAAATTTCAATATATTAGCATGATTTGCAACATAGAATTGCAATGAATTCTGTTATAATGACTCTTTTCTTATGTTATATAATATTTAATTGAAATTTACACTTAATAACAATTTGAACTAAGATGAAAAATTAAACAAACTTATTTATTTAAAATATTTAACAGTCCGAAACTTACGTGGAGAGATATGCAGCACATTGTGGTATTAACTGCAAGGCCTGCTAATCTTCACGCTAGGGATTGGAAAACAAACGGAGTCGGTAGGAATGTGAGCCATTCTTTCGGTTATGGTTTGTTAGACGCTAATGCGATGGTTGATGTGGCCAAAGAATGGGTTACCGTTCCGCAACAAAAGCTTTGTGAAGTTAGAAGTCAAACCATAGATAAGTAGGTTATAATTTTTATTTTTTTAATGCTAATACTAACTCTTTCTCTTCTATTTTGATAGATTAGTACCTGCAAAGTCTTATATCGTAATGTCACTTCAGGTTAGATTTTTTAAATTCATACTCTATATAGTATTATATAGTAATGAAAAAATCGTTATTTGTTTAATAATTAAAGGTTTCGTGCGAAAATGTTAAGTTTTTGGAGCACGTTCAAGCAAAAGTTACTTTGACTGCATCTCGAAGAGGAGATATTCACGTTTATTTAATATCTCCGTCTGGAACGCGATCAACACTACTCGCACAAAGACCAATGGATAACTCGAGATCTGGCTTTCAGAACTGGCCATTTATGACCGTTCATTCTTGGAGTGAAAATCCAAACGGAGAGTGGAGATTAGAGATTCACAATGAAGGCCGTTATTATAGTATGTCTCATCTTCAGCTCATTTTGTTAATGCAAATTGTACTGTGTGTGCATTTCTCGTTCGCTATTGTCCTTTAAATAAACTAATTTCTTAAAAAAGATAATTATAAGTTTATTTATGCATAAGGCATAAAATTGATGCACTCTAATTAGTCTATAAGGCAAACTATAACAAAATGAGCTCACATTTGTTGATTACCCTTATTATTGACTTATAAAGTAACACATTTTTAATTTGCTATAGTCTCTAGTGGTCTCCCGCATAGCATATTTGGTACGCTCAAGCAATATATTTTGCCTTTTATTAAATTATTTAAAAAACTAATATATGTATTTTCCATTAGGTCGAGCTTTTCTAAAAGATTGGACTCTTAGTCTTTATGGTACTGACATAAATCCTGATAGAAGACCATCAAAGCTTAAATCAACTTCATTATCATTAAATACCAATGAATTATCATCCGTGCCTTCATCTACTTCAGTACCCGCTCAAGACTCTTCTCTAAAACAATTAACGTCTCAAAGTGCCACAAAAGCGCCAATTTTTAACATTAAGCATAATAGTATAGACGATAGTGTTGGGTCTGAAGATATACCTCTTTCAGATAGTCATACGCGAAACATTTTGCATCAAGGTTTGCATTGATTCTTATATCTATAACTTACTCTTAACTAAGTGGTAATTCATATAAGTTTAGTTTATAATTATAACTTTATGGATTATATAGTATTCTTTATTGGAAGTATGCTTTAGATATTTAGTATATTTTAAAAATTAAAATAAGAAATTTATTATTTATAGTAAACAATTGATTTTTTTAATTAGTTTATATTTATTCATTTATACGAACTGAAACCTTACAGTAATGAGATCTGCAGGCTATTTAATTGTACTAATTGAGTATATTTGTGTATATTTAAATATATTGAGTATATTGAGTAACTTTCAATAAAGCATTATTAAAAGTTAAATTTTAAAATATTCATTCGTTAGTCAGTTGATTATTATGTTTATCATTATTCTTAATATAAATAATTTTTCAGATAATAATAGTTTGATATTTTTAAATTTAAAAAGTTTTAAATTTATTTTTCGATTGTGTTCTGACATTTTTATCTGATTAGATATAATTTTACTTTTGAACTCGTCTTTAAAAGTGTTGTAAATAAATTTCTGGATCAAGACATCAAGAGATCTGATTAGATTTTTATATTAAGAATTATTTTATCAAAAATACGAATAATGACAGCAAAATCATGCAGATTTGTTTTTATCTAATTATCTAATAATATTGATTTTTATGAAAAACTATGAATAGTCGTGATTTAATTAAAAAAAATTGAACTTCTCAATAATTTAAAGAGAGTATAAGTACATTCATTTGTACGTTCAGGCAATTTTAGCTCATACTAGTGAGCTTTGAAATGAAGTTCTCGCCCGGCGTTATGAATGAGTGCGGGCTCTCTTTGGGGCAACTAAATCAAGCAAATCAATGATTGATTTACGCTCAGATTGTTGAGATCAATAAGTTGAACTTCGCTTACGATTAGCGCGCACTGCGTTGTATCACATTTTAATTCAATGATTTGAGACACACAGCACTTTGATAGCAATTAGTTTTATTTGTCACACAAAATGATAATTAATACAAAAATTATTAATTGAACATTTGGTAATTTTAACCAAATTAGTAATGAACTTCTTTTTGAGTGGTGTTAAAGTATAACCGAGACAAGCGTACACGCCTTGTCTCCGACTTAAAAATTGATGTTCATGTTGAATATATATAGAGCTTTGAGAGTCAAAGACTCATTTGTCGATACAATACAAAAATATGAATAATAAATATTAAATAAGTATTAAAGTTTAGAAAATTAGGAATAGTGCTATTATCGATACAGTATTAGAATTTAGAAAATTCATTAAAGTCGAGATAATATTGAATAATTGAAATGAAATAAATAAAAATTAATCATAAATAATATTATTATGATATCGATGCTATTCAAGTCGTTTTTATACGACGCGTAGTTTACTTAATTTCAGCTTTTTAGCTAAATGTCAACGATAAATATTGCGACATTTTTAATATGTAACGTAATATTAAGTAGTGATCGAAAATATGAAAAAACCATTAACCATTTTAGGTCCATTACCGGGAAATTTTTAAAATTTAATTTCATTACCGTTCCATTACCGCGAGCCAAACTCTATTACCGTGAAATTTTAAATTTTTACTCCATTACTGGACCCTATTTTCAAAGCATATATTTTTAGAGTTAGTATAATTGTTTACTTTTTTAAATATTTATATTATTTGATAAGAAATTAATTAATATTTGATTTGTGCAAATGGATGTTTATATTTACTATTAAAATTGTAATGAATAGGTTGGTCTATTTTAGCTCACGGGACGCGTGCAGACAAGAACACGCTTAACGAGAACATAGCAGACGGATCGTTGAGTGAAGGATGTGCCGTAACAGACACTACCTTAAGACGATGTATAGGTTGGTGCATCTGTGCCTTTTTGGTGAAAGCTATAATTGGCCTTCGCATCTCTTAATTAACTTTAAATACAATTTAAATCCTTCGCTGATTCAAACTTATTCTTCCATTTTCTCTATGGTTTAATTCTGGGAATAACGCAATAGTGATGACACTACAAAGGCTAACAGTATTAGAGCCGCAAACTTGAAAGTAACACTTATCGTCTTAATATAACGTCCTCTCAGAAATGTTGGGACCATTAAGCGCGTCCCTTATATTGTGTACGCATTTAGATCATTACTATAATGTATTTATGCTCTTATAACTGATATTTAATCACAGCCATCGATGTCTTGTTTTTGTAAATTATTTGTTAATATATTGTGTAAATATTATGAATTCATTTCATGAAAAGCTTACATCTCATTAACCACGACGAAAGTTTGCTTTAGATAATTGGGGATACATTATGCATATTAGCTTCAGATATTTTGAAAAGTTAATATCAGAGATTAACTTACTTGCCGTCAATTAATGGTATGTAATCGTTGACTTAATCTAAAATTGAAATCATATTGTTATGAAACTAACGATTTGAAATCACATTCAATGTTATTTGTGTTCGTTCAAATTCTCATTTTGATTGATTTATTTATGAAACTTTATTTTAATAGGATTTATTTTAAAAATGGAGAAATAATGATATTGCCTTGAATTTGAGTTTAAATAGCGATGTGTTCCTCTTGTTTTTATGTATAGTGTTTATATTAAAATTTAACATTTCTTCTATGATTAAATTAAGTTTTATAAAAGTTTTATAAATTATTTTACATTTTATGCACTTAAATGGTGCAGTATTAAAATTATTATTAGTATTAAAAAATTATTATAAATTTTAATATTTTAATAATATTATTAATATAATAAATTTTTATCAATCTATGGTCCAAAAGGCTAATGTAAATTAAACAGGGTTTTTGAATTTTTTAGTTTTTGACGAATTGAAATTATTTAAAGAATTAATAAATCTTTATGATAAAATAATATTTGACGATTTAAATATTTTATTTTAAAATTTACTATAATTTATTTTTGACGTTTGATTTATTAGCGAAGTTAATTGTTGTTTTTTAATTATAAAATTATGTAAATGCTGGCAATTTTAAAATAAATATAATTAAAATTGAATTTTAATAATACATAATCTAATTAATAATGCAAAACTTTTAAGAATTACATAGAATTTATGTAACAAAATATTACTTGTATTCAAAGGTTTAGTATAACTTATTATTAAATTTTTGGTTCTATTAAAATATCAGGAAAATCAGTAAATGTTATGCTAAAAATATTTATATTTATTCATTATAAATTCAGTTATTGTGCACATTTCACTTGTTTATATTTGAATTTGATTTGATTATTATCTTAAAAATTGAATTTATTTACAATCTACAACTTTATTTGCAGTATAAAAATAATTTTAAAATTTAAATAAACATTAATAATCAAAAAGAAATTTTATTTGTAGTTCTATTATTTTCAAGCATTCTTTAGAATATTTCACAATCTTTTAAGATTATATTATATTTAGGGATTATATTCTTAGTTATATAGAGTGATTTTTATATCTCAGTCGCTACAGTGATGTGTTCACGCATAATGTTTAGTTGTGTATTTTTTCATTCTATTGACAATTTGAAATTAACAAAAATCAAAGTAATAACACTTAAGACACTAAATAAATGGATGAAGTATGATATAATATGCTTCTCAAAGGTAACCTAAAAATGAAACAAATAACGTTATTAAACTAAAAAATAACTTTATTAAATCATAAGCAAATCATAATAATAATTTTAAGAACAATCTATAACTTTGAAATGTAAAATTGAACGCATCCATTAAAAAATGATAATAAATCTTTGTTTTGTAATTTCATATGGAATTTTAATTGAGCGCCTTTTCTTATGGTTAAACAAAGGACATTATTTGTTTTATTTTTGAGTTACCTTTGAGAGACCTACGATATCATACTTTTTATAAAATAAAGATCTGAAATATTCACACTATACTAAATAATGTGAATAATTGCCAAAAAAGGCATGCGATTTAAAACGATAAGTTTTTACGAAACCAATGAGTGACTGTAAGCACACAACACTAGCGACTCGGATCAGATATTAAAATCATTTTAAATTATAACATATAAATATAACATTTAGTATTACTAATGTTTATATTAAATTTTATGTTAATTTTATTATTCTACAATATTGGATACATTTTTTCATCACTTTTTGGCAAATTTGCTGAAATCTAATAAAAAACATTAATTATGCAAACTAATAAATTTAAATATAATTTTCATTTAAATTGAAAAACGGGTGTAATAATCTTACTCAATGTTAATGTTATTTACTTATAATCATTTAAGATATTGTTTAAATTTTTATAGTTAAATTTTAATTTATCATAAGTTTGTTTTTACATATTATCAAAATTTCTTTGAATAAATAATATTATTTGTATTTATTACAATTTTAAAATGTGACTCAATATTTACAATTAAAAATATAAAAATATAAAATATATTAAAAAAAATTAAGGAATACTCTGTGTTTTTATGAAAATTTTATATTGTTTTGATTGAATTGACAAAATTTTTCCCTAACTAGAGTATAATTTATGAAAAATAATTTAACCTATATTTTAAAACTTGTATATATATGTAAATATATTAATCAAATTTCTATTGTTTTTTATTTTAATTAAATTAAAGACATATTCATGATTGATGTTTTATTTTATTTAATGAATTATGTTTAATTTAAGATTTATTCATGATTATAAATAATTTATTATAAATTAAACATAAATTTTTTGAAATTATAAAAGCATGAAATTAAAATTATTAATTAATAAAATTATTCAAGTATTGCGCTCTTGTATTCCCCAGTTATTCCAAATGAATGCTCTTAAATCTTAAATTTACTTACTATTTACTCAACTTTTAATATTGCTTTGATTTTGCTTATTAATCTATATTATTGCTATTTTTAACGAACAATTAATAATTGAATAAAGCTTGCCATTCATTTCTTCTGCAGAATGCATGTCTGGCTTTTTACTTTCTAATGGCGAGTGCAGTCGAACCTGTCCTGAAGGGTATTACTTGTTTGAAAAGACTAGAAGAAGCGAAGAGGAGAGCAGTTCTGATGTCTGCTCGCGTTGTCATTACTCGT
>JAQIYA010001481.1:0-12711 GCA_034699355.1 Microtritia minima | reverse complement strand
TAATTTAGATAATACACCTTTTAGTAAAAACTTAGAGTTACTGTTACTGTAACAGTTACTAGTACTACATGTAAAATTATCTCAAAACGATTTTATTTATAAAATAATATCAAAATTTATTAATTTAATGTACATTTAAGTCGAAGCAAAATTAACGATGGTGTCAATAGTTTCTTATCTTTCCTCGTCGTTAGACTCGCCATCTGTCACACCACTAAACGTGCTTCTCTTTGACTGAAATCTTTAGTTTTCTCTCTTTAGGAAATCTGCCTATTTTTCTAACACTTAATTTTCGATTTTATACTACATTTTAAAATTTCTTTTCTTTGCGTAACCATTGAATAACATATTAAGAGATGGAAAGCAATTACAGGACTCATACGACACGTGTAAATGAGCATAGATTGGAATAGCATAGAATAGAATGGCAAACTTTATTCTTGTTATTAACATTTTGTTAATTAAACATTTTCCAAATATTTTCCCTAAAAAATTGTATGTAACACTATTTAGATATAAATGCTTTATAATTACACGCTTTAGTAAAAATTTTGATAGTATTACATATAACACAGAATCAGAGGAAACGGCAATAATTTTATTTTATTTTATTTATTACTTATTTATTTTATTTGAAAATATTATGAGATTCAAATTTAGCGCGAATTTGAACAAGAAAGTGATAGCAAACAAAATTTGTTATTAATCAAAATTACTATAATTCATTTATCGAAATACAACTAAAATAAGATCAAAAATTAGAGATTTTATTCCAAAATATAATATCTAAATATTCAATTCTTGATTAACTAGAATGCATCCCAATTTTTATTGCTCATCATTTTTAGTGAAAGCACTAAAAATTGTTATTATAGATTATTTTTTAATTAAAAATAACATTCGATACTTTCATAACAAAGTTAAATGTTCCTAAATTATATCCCGTAGATTCAACATAACAGTTTCTATGATTTATTCATTCCCTAATTTATATAAATCTAATTCAGAGCTAAACTCTTGCATTAACTATTTGCACAAATTCTGGTTTAAGCGAAGCCCCGCCCACCAGAAAGCCGTCGATGTCTGGCTCTCTCGCCAATTCTTGAGCGTTGGCGCCCGTAACTGATCCGCCATAGATTATTCTGGTGCTCACACTAACAGCTTCTGAAACATTATCTTTAAGCCATTGTCTCAGTTGAATGTGAACCTCCTGTGCCTGTGCGGGAGAAGCGGTCTTTCCCGTTCCGATCGCCCAAACGGGCTCGTATGCCAACACCACTCGACTCCAATCTTTAACCTTATCTGAATCATCATTTTTAAACATATTTATCATAAGCTCTAATATTTCATGCATTCAACCAATGAATAGACAAAAAACAAAAATACGAACTGACCAGCAATGGCTTGTGTTTGCCTGAAGACAACGTCAGTTGTCTTTGCTGCTTCTCTCTCTTCTAACAGTTCTCCGATACACGCGATAACACTCAATCCCTCGTCGAGCGCGTGACCAACTTTTTCGGCGATTAACTGAAATTTAAGTATTGCTAATAATTGAATATAAAGTGCAAATAGAAATCGATTACGGCATCGGTTTCGCCGAAAACATTTCTGCGTTCGCTGTGGCCTAATATAACCCACTGAACGCCGACGTCCTTAATCATAGCGGGACTGATCTCTCCAGTGAACGCTCCTTTCGATACTTTATAGCAGTTCTGCGCTGAAACGCCTATCTTTTGCGGCAATTGTTTGCGCACTAAATCCAAATAAATAGCGGGAACGCCGACCACAACCTCTGCGCCAACAAAATTTCAACTCAGATAAACGCATAATTTGATAATAAAATTACGATAAGAAGAATGACTGACCGACAGACTCGTCGAGCGCTGCGTTCACTAAAGTGTTGATCAATTCATTATTAGAAACTTTATTGCCATTCATTTTCCAATTTCCTCCGACGAAAAATTTGCGACTCATGTTTAGTTTGGCTATCGTTTAACGGCAAATAAAGATGTGGTCGACTATGTAAATGTGGTGATTGTTGTTGATTGCGATGTTAAGGTTAAGCGATATAAGAGCGAAGAGGAATAACAGATGACAGCAGAGAGAGTGAGAGACGAGCATATGATGCGAGGGATGGCTGTGGACGGCAGTCATGATTGGCGAATGCGGCGAAGAGTGTGGTGAGTGTGCGCAGTAGACGCTCGCGATCGTGTGCCGCCATTGCAGTCACTCTCCAACACTATTGCTTGCATCGCTTGCATAACAAACAATCAGCATATCTCTGGTCAGACGTGAACTCGGTTTCGGTCCGTTCGCCGCAGTCATGTTCGGCCCTAACGTGTCGTTCGTCTGTCTCTGTTTGATGCTCTTCACGCGATTCGGTGAGTGTTAGCCGTTAAGTGTTGGCGATTGTGTTGAATTGTGTACAATGTGTACAAACTGTATAAAAGTGTAGAAACGTTTGAAACGCTGTTCGCTCTCTATAACAGACATTGATATAGCGCTTGTGTGCCGAGACGTGAGAAGCAGATGCGACCAATTTTCGTGATTGCCTTTTGTTTTTCGTTTTATATGCTAGACTTGACTCGTCTCGTGTTAGCTCACTATCCAATTGTGTTGTATTCATATTAAATTTAATATTCAATTCTTGTTTTAATCCCAAAAATGTCAGTTCAATCGTCGCTTTTGAATGAACTCAGTTTTCCCTTCAAATTCAATTTAGCTCTTAAATTAAGAGTCTTAATGCGAATTAAAAACTCATAAATTTGATTCGTTGTCAAATTAGTTGAGTCTTAACAATTAGAATATTATATCAATTAAAATGTATTTAATATTTCGTTAATTATTGAGTTAGTAAATCATAACTGTTAAGAACTGTTAGTGTAGACTATGAACAAGAGTTTTGTAATATTATTATATTATGAAATAATAACTGAACAGTTAAACAAACATTTTTTATTTATTTTATATCTTAACTTAAAGATATAACATTTACAACTTGTGGAAAGTAAACGATGATAAATACTAATTAACAATTTATTTGCAGATTATTCAGAACTGAAACAACAGCAGCACTCGAAGTCAACACTAGTCAATATTAAAGTTAATAAAGTATGTCGACTCGGATGGAAAGGTAACAATCCTTCACTCGTTTTGTTAATACAATATCATTGCAATCAAATTGGGTTTTTGTTGCGCTTCTACGGGTTATAACTGTTTTTTATAAACATCTAACATCAAAGTCTAAAATGTTGATACGAATGACAGGAGTTAATGGGTTGGACTTTCACTTATATTCTTGACTGCAAAACAACTCATTATTTTCTTATTGTTGATTGATTAATAAGCAGAAGTCAGGTTTTATGTCATGTTAAAAGTTGACTACTAATTACTATTACTGTATTAGTGATGATGAAGTATTCTTGGATAATAATACTTAAAGCTTGCAATTACTTAGAAATAATACACACGAACGAAGCCTTAACTTTAACCACTCTAAGCTTAAAAAAGATTTTTACCTCGCTTTTTACCTGCAATACATTACCCTTCAGCAGATACTGTACGTGAAACTTATGTTAAATACTACAGACTACGCGTTAATTTATGGACAAAGTCGAAATATTTTATTTAAACGCTAAACTCGTGTGAAGTCATTTCCATGTAAAGGTTTGGCGGCATCACATAAATTATGCAACCAAACCAAACCGCTACCAACAGAAAGTTACCGCTACCAAACAAAAAATGCATGCACAACATTATCATTAATCTCTATTATTAGACCCAAAATTGTTATCTCGAACCTATATTTTCTTATTGCAATAACCGAATCTTTTTAAATTTAATTTTTCGCCGAGTATTATATATTTACTTTTTTTATTAACGAAATATAATAGTATTTTTCCGGTCTTATATGTTGAAATGAAATATTTCGCAGTGTCTATTGTTTATATCAATTATATGCCGTCTATTGATTTTTTTCTTTTTTCAAACAAACACTAAATGAATAGATGAACTTTTCTATTATATCTATACCAGTATAAGTATAAATATATTTGAAATAAACTGATATCAGACTCGCATTATATGATGCATTATTTATGCATTAAATGATGTGATATTTAAAAATTTAAACACACTATGAATATTTGAATTTAAAATAATTATTATAAATTAGCAGTATTTTAAAATTTATGATAATGTTTATTAAAATTTAAACATAAAATTTTCAACCCCTTGAAGGCATCCCAGAACGGATCGAATACACTCCTGGCTCAGGATCGCGAGTATTGGTTCCCGACTCTGAACTGCAATTATGCGACATTCCGTGCGAGACGGAGAATGTGTCGGTTCGGCTCACACTCGCCACTCACCACATCGGAAAGGGATGCGATCGCGACACTTATTCCGTGGATTCGCAAAGAAAATTATGTGGTAAGCAATCAGAAGTTTACCTTATTATTATGCAAATACACTGTTTCTCCAATTCATTGGGGAGGAGTAATCAAGTAACTCGCAAAACATGCATTTATTCACTTTAGCTTTTATTGATTGTTTGCGTTCAGAATTAACGCAAATGCTTCTTATATTTGTAAAAGTGTGGCGTAATTCGCTAAACAATAATTTGATTTACACGTGACAAGAATTTTTACTTTTTAAAAAGAATTTAAATCGTTCAAGAAGTAAATATTCGACTAACATAATAGTAATTAGAGGTTTTAAATTAACAACATTTTAAAGCTTGTTCTGTAAACCTTCCATAGCCTACAAACCTGTAAAAGCCTGAAAGCCTGTAAACATAGATTAGGCCTAACTATTAACAGGAAAGACATTTAACTAACAACCAAAGCTAACTTTTTTTCGGGAGAAAATATCATTGGTTTTCGGGTCGCAATCAGGAAGAAAATTTTTGGGATAAATTATTATTATTATTATTATAAGCAAAAATGCAGTACAATCACAATTTTGACAAATTGATAATGTAAATCAAATAAGTTGCCAAAAAACAAATTTCGAAATATAGTAACTTCTAAGTATGCAAATTCAATGCGTGCATTGACAACCTATTGCTAAATTCAAGAGATGCCGACATCGAAGTTGCCAAAATCGAAATTATACTGTATTTGTTTTGGAAAAATTAGAAATAAAACTTTGTATTAATGCATTTAAAAAGTAATTAAAACATTTTAATTCGAAAATGATCGGCATTCAAAGAAACAGATATAATGTGATGAGTTTATGTTCAAAATTATTTTGATTTGTAAATTTAATTGAATCCGTTTATTTTCGTTAGGCCTGGTCTGTAAAAATAATGAAAATTTGGGCCTGTTTGACATATCTAATAGTAATCGATTAAAATTAAATTTATATGAATGCCTTTTAGTTAATCTATTGCTTATACCGTTTCCTGTGACCCTGTGTTACATGTATTAATACAAAGTCTATTTTCACAGATTTGCCTTTTTTACAAACCCATGTAATCTTATTTAGATAATATTACACCCTTTAGTAAATTTTTAAAAAAAACTTTATTCTTCATTTACACAGAACGATGGATTTTATGTACAGCTAAATTTCGAAAATTTGTACATAAAATCCAAATGTTATTTTACATTAATTACAATTATAATAATTTTGGTTTTTAAGATTTTGAACATAGTGTTTCATTATTGAAAACGAGTCTTCAAAAATCAAAATCGCGCAGAGATTGCACTGTTTTTTAAACATTTTATTAATTGTCGGCCCACTCACTAATTGCCAATCATTGAGAATCAGTTAATCGATGGCTTCTGCCTTTTGATTGAATAGTCTTTACTTTTGTCTTTTGAAACTTTCGGTGAATTTAGCGAACGGTATCACTTTTGAGACCATACATAACAGAGACTTTACAACTCATATCATTTTCCATTTGATTTATAATCAGTTGCCGTAATTGATTGTTTCTTTTTCTTATTTGACCGCTAGGTTTGCGGTACTGCACTCATAATTAAACTTAAGCACAATTTCATAGAAATAAAACAATGTTTACAAAAGTTTAACAAATATGTGCTAACACTGTGCGACCAGTATTAACGCGATATTCATTTTTGAAGACGCGATCTTCAATGTTGAAACACTGTAAAACGCAAATGTACGCAAAATTAATTGTACATTAAAGCCATCGTTGAGTGTATAACCGTTAATGTATTTAATTATGATTACATGCTTAATAATGTACTCATAATTGTATTCTTTGTTTCGAAATCTCCATTCATGCTAATAATATTTTGTGAACACATAAAAAGTGATGACAAACAATAATTGTAGTCACACAACACGTGTAGATTAGTTTTCATAAGCGAAATCATTATCCTTTTTAAGCATTTTTTCAAATAAACATTTTCCAAATATTTTCTCTAAACATTGAGTGTAACACTAATTAGATATAATTACACCCTTTAGTAAAAATGTTGATAGTATTACATGTCACAGAGAGTCAAAGGAAACGGTGTAATAATAATATTGAATTATGAATACTCTAAGCTTCAAATCGATTGCATATTCAACTTCAACATTGTAATTGTTATCGCGCTATAATCGCACAAACTTTAAGCAACGTATGTAGAAAAACCTCATCTGATTTAGTAGTATATTGTTGAAAATCAATGTGTCTAAAAGAATATCACAATATTAAAGGCAATATAGAACATGAAAGGCGCGAGAGTAGTGAGCGTTTCATAACTTGTAAATTAATCCAGAATTTCAAATTAAGTTGATTTGTGCTTAAAATAATAAAAATAATGTTAAAATTAGCTCAATAAGAGCGCAATCTTTTTTAAAGATGAAATAAATAAAATATAATAATTATATTGTTTATATACCTAAGGGTTGGGTAATTTGTTGGGTTCACCTTTAACTTTAAGTTGCGTTAAAGCTAAGGCTAAAAGCTAAAGAATTTTATAAGGACTAAATCTAAAAGCTAACACTTATCAATAAGGCTAAAGCTAAACAGTTTTTTAGCCGTGAAGCTATAAGGCTAAAAACATTTTGGAGAGCTAACTAATTCTTCAGCCTTAAGCCCAATCCTAATATACCTATTATTGATTTTTATTATTAATTTTATATAATGAAAACTGATTTATGACAAACTGAATTGTGTGGTTCAGGTGCGAGCAGTGAGAGCATTGATTTATTGCCATCTGCATCGACCGGTGCTGAATGGATGAGAGAGTTGCCCACCGATGACGGCAAGGAAAGCGATCAGATATACGAGTTCGATGGCGCGACAAATGCTGTGGTCATTCCAGAGACGACATTAAATCATAATTTGACGAATAGGTTTACCATCTCTTTTTGGATGAAACACGAACCACCGGTCGATCAAACGAATAAACACATCAAAGAGCATATTATATGTAATGCCGACGATCACAGTAAGTGCTTTCGTCAATTAAGTCTATATCTCTTTAATGAACAAATTTTCAATGGATTTGTTCAATTTAAGCTATTAAGCTGTGTTCTACCGCTTTGGCTTTAATATATATACTCTCCTTTCTCTTATGTAGAGAAGAGTCGTCATCATTATTCCCTATTTGTGCGCAATTGTCGTCTAATACTTCTTCTTCGTAGAGAATTTAATGAAGAAAAGCACACTGTTTTTAAACCTGCAGAGTATAGATGGAAATTATCTGAGGCTTGCGATAATGAGTGGCATCATTTTGCAGTTAGCGTTAAATTTCCCGACGCCGTGTTATATGTTGACGGGCAAAAATTTAAGAATAATAGTTTCAATCCCGAAATAGTTGATGATTGGCCGCTTCACGCGGTTAAGGGAGTTAACACGACGTTCGTTGTGGGCGCGTGTTGGGAGGGAAAGAGTTCCAAAATGAATTTCCACTTTCGGGGATCATTGGCCGGATTATCATTACTTCGCGGTCAAAATGAAAATCCGGACGTTTTGTCGTGTTTACATCGCTGTAAGGAAGGCTTACAATTGCCGCCAATGGAGACATTAGAACCTGGAACTGAAGTGTCCACTAATGTTGATTCGACGGCAGTCATCGTAGAAGGAAAAGATGCGATCGATGTGGAGGACATGCTCTCCCAAATATCGTACTTTAATTCGAGAGAATTTCCAACACCGGGAAGACGAAGCTTAAGACTATCGACTTCAATAACGTAATGACCAATGCATGCATTTCTTGCTATATGTATGAACATAAACGATATGATATATGGTCAATATAGGTGTACAAATGGCAAATCACTGAAAATACCTCAAGTGTATTCTTACGTGATGGTGATGCCCAAAGATCAGCCTAGCATTGCTCTCAATGGCACCCCAAACCTGGCGCGCGAATACGAAGCATTTATGCAGGGAATCGAGTTGTTCTCAACTGTCTCAATACTAATAAATCAAGAGGTAGAGCCTGATGACGACGATAGTGATGATGACAACGCCGACACCGACTCCAGTGAGGATACTTCTGGTACAAATAATGTTAATAAATTGATGAGCGAACACAAATTGGACACGTGCTCCATTCAAGTTTATCCGCCACTCAATCCCGATCACGAATATTTCCGACTGCCGACTAACTTTATGACTCATCTGGGAATTCATCACAAAGAAACGAAGGACGGTATTGTGATATATGGTAAGAGATGGTCAAAGTATGGCCAAACAAAATGAGCTATTATGACAAACTATAATGATTCGTAACTCATGACAGGCGCTGATTCTGTTCACAATTATCAGCAAATATTAAGACAACTGGTTTACTTCAATCGAAAGCCAGCCTATTATCTGAATCGTGCCTTTAAGTTGACATGTTCTGAACTAAATGGCAGATTTTCTAGCAATGACTACATTCAAACTTTGACTGTCATCCACCCGAAAGTGGAGCAGCAAAAGCAATCGCAACAAAGCCAGTCTGCTGTGCACCCCAATGACCACCTCGTCATTCAACCTCAACCTGTGGCACACTCTCAAATACATGATCACAGAATTGAATTCAAAGACGCCCGAATCAAAACGTCGAGCGGTTTTCTCGAAGGCGGCGGTCTTTTAGACGCGGGCGACGCCTTTGGACGAACGTCAGCGAGTATGACGAGATTTATTATTTATTACTCTTTAGATACATTAGTAAAGTTAGATTAATTGGTACGATCTTCATATAGTGAATGCACGCTTGTCCCCCATCGTTGTAGGTCATGCTGTCACCATTATTATTGTCGTGTGCGTTGGATTTCTTGTATTCATGATCGTGTTGGGCGTCATCAGGATCAGAGCCGCTCATCAGCGATCGGGAGACGCGCGCGACGACGAGCAGGAAATGGCTTGGGATGACTCTTCGCTTACCATTACAGTTAATCCTTTGGATGTGAGTTTACATTATGTTTTTTAACAGCACTAAGCTTGCTATATATGCGCTATTAATTCTCAAAATAATAACCTCACTAAGCGTTTGCTTGGCGTTGTTTAATATTTTGCTTCACTTGTAGAATATTATTTAATTTATCGTATCGACTATGTTTGCTGCTCATGTAAATAAAGTTTGCCATTTTTCTCAAACAAAATCAATTTAATAGATCTAATCAATGAGGTAATAAATAAATGCTATCCATTTAGTGCTTTACTTTTTACGTGCTGCTGAAGACGTTAAAGACGTTAATGAATGTTTAGTTTAATGCAATATTGCTGAGAGTAAACATTAAGATTTCTCATTTATTCTGTATATTAAGTATAACAGATTATCATTTTTAATGTGAAGTCACCACTATTTCATAAGCCATTATTGATTACAGCTATCTAATCGTTTCTACACCCAAAATTTAATTTCATATTATTTTATTTTAATCAATTCGTATTTATTCAAAAAATTAAACTCATTTGGTTATATTTTCACGCAAACATATTTGGTTATCAATCGATATTTACCAATATTTCATTCACTTTAGTTGAGTTTTATTATTGAGATACAATCTGATGTAACTTACTATACGTGTGCGATATATACGCTGAAATATACTAAAGTATATAAGAATATATAAAAGTGAAGTAATATATTGTTTTTGTCGATAACGATGTCTGCCATTTAAAGGAGCTATTTTTTATATGAGCACAAGTTTTAAATTAAAATCGAACTTAAAGAATCTTTTTAATTCTGTCTATTTGTCTATATATATATATATATCTGTTTATATTGATATCAAAATTTAATTATGTTTATTTAGGTATACAGTATATGTATATTTAAATTTAATTGTAAGTTCAATGGTTTGAGCGCAAACATGTATTTATTCTTGAAAATTAAATACAATTAAGTCTTTGAATTAACTATAAATACATTGTTTACACTTTTATTAACTAATCTATATATACGATGTAAGTTTTAAATCGCTTACTATTCAGTGAGGCATACAGTTTAACATATTTATACACAACTAAAATTTTTATCTGATCAAATGATATACTAAAAGTATATTTTTTAAAAATTTAAAATCAATTATTTAATTTATTATAATGTAGTTATGAGGCTCATTACTTTTGTCTGACCTTTAGAATTGGCAAAAAAATAAATGAAATTTTGGAGATCGAGATCAGAACCTGCAATATGTAGCGTTCGGTAAACTTTGAGTTAACTCAGGCGCTGCTAAACCAAAGCATTCACTTTATAGAAGTTTTCCTGTATAGTATTAGAGTAATTTTCTGTAAAAGTCAAAATATACATTTGCTTTTTTGAGCGTGCTTTCAGATTCTCCAAACATGTTAATCTGCGCTAATTTGACATGTTTTTCCGAATATATTCTGTACTGTATTCCAAATTTTGCTAATTATTAAGCAAAGCATCTTTTATTATTATTCGTTTATTTTTAAAATGCTCGTTAAAATTTTAGTGCCTAATAATAAATGGTAATTCAAAAACATTTTTAATAATAGTTTGTAAATTTAAAATTCTATATACGAATTGTTTATTAAAATTGCATTTCAAAATATAAAAACTATAAATATTTATAAATATTTTTAAAAAAAATTCGTGTAACAATTTAATAATGAAAATTTTTTAGCATTGTTTAAAGCACTGTATATTAAATAATTATTCACATAAACAAATTCAGATAAAATGATTAAATAGCAAACATTTTAATGAACAAATACTTTTTGCATTTTTATATTTATGCCTTAATGTATAATTTAATATGTAAAAACATTTGCATTACATAATGCAATAATAATATATGTGAAGTTCAAAAGTTGCAATTACTGTGATTTGTAAAAACAGAAATTTACTATTGAATTTTTAAATAAATCTATTCATAACTCATTTTATTTTTAAAAATGTAAAATTATAAAACATAATTTATATTTTTAACTCTCAATTAAATAACTTATTAATTTTATGGATATTGAATTTGAAAGCAATGATGAATAAGCAGTATTTGAGCCCAAAATTGTTGTCGATGTCGTTTAGTTTTTACTTCGATTATAGTCATTAGTGAATTTTGAGTTTTTAAGTATTAAGCTTCGCCAACAAATAGAAATATAAATAGACATACGCTTTGCTGTACATTAAGTTCATCTCTCTCTTGATAGAAATAGAAAGAATCTATAAGTTTTGTTTCTATTAACATAATGATCAATTTCTTCATATAAGACAAATTGAAATGAATAATTATTTATCATTAATGATATTGTTTAAAATTTTTTGATAATTACTTTTATTAATTTCAAAGTTTTTTTTATTTTAATTAAAGAAAAACTTGAAACACAATTAGTAAAGAGTGAAAATCTGAAACATTAAAATATTTTCTTAGATACATCACACAACTATTTTTAATAATCTTGGTTTTAAGTTATGCTTCACAATATAACATTCAAATGAAATATTGACTTCAGTTGTAATACTTGTTAAAAAAAAAGTTGAAATTTTTAGATGTTGACGATTAAGTAATATGCATATACGATGAAAAAGCTTAAGACCTTCAAGACATTGAAGTTGAGAAATCCATTTGACATAAGGGAATAGAATTTTAATTAAACCAACTTTGTTGAGGCCGTACTTAACTTATTTAAATGTTTATAGAAATAAACTTTCATATTCAGCGAATATAATGTCTGGGCATTAGTTCACTTCAATGTATTATTTAATATCATATATTTTCTTGAGTTTATTTGATGTTAATCAAGCTTAAAATTTATGCCAACCATTTTTACATAACTGTTACTCAACTTGATTTAGTAAATTAAATAAGACTTATAATATGAAATTAAATATAAAATAAAAATTAAATTTTTTAATTAAATTTGATGTTTTATATGAATAAAATTATCAATTTAAATATAGGAATTGAAAAGTCATTGTAAAATTGTAGGAAAATAGAGAAAACGGATAAACTTTGTTATAAAAAGAGATTCAATCTTTTAGAAACTAATAGTAGACTAAATCACAATAAACTTGTATTAATTTATTTTATATTCTGAAAATGAATATTTTTTTATTTTTCTTATATTTTTGCTTTTATTATTTATTTAATTGAGCTGATTTTTCTTGTGTTTATTTTGTGTAAATTTTCATTTCACAAATTTATAAAATAAAATTTATTTATATTTCTGAAATGATAAGTTCTTCTATGATAAACTTACTGATACTAACACTAAATAATTACTAAATGTGTAAGTTGTAAGTTAACTTCAGTAATTAACTTCAGTAACTAGGCTTTCACTAAATTTTA
>JAQIYA010001480.1:0-12717 GCA_034699355.1 Microtritia minima | reverse complement strand
GTAACGCTCATAAAATTATCTATTTTTTAATTAAATTTTTCTAATAATTATTTAAATTTTCTTAAATGCCTTTTTTGACAAATTTCTAAAACCATATTCAAATATATGTGAAAAGCTTTGTTAACTTGTTATTAAAAATTATCGCTTTATGAAACGTAATTATATTTTTAAAAAATAAATTGTAATGTTCCCAATACTTATAGCGCCCACACAAAGCAACTCAAGAAGAGATGACAAAATATCATAGCGATGATTATATTAGGTTTTTACGCAGTATTAGACCAGACAATATGAATGAATATAATAAGCAAATGCAAAGATGTAAGTGTACCGCACATCAGAGATAATCGAGTATTATTTTGAAAATCAAATAATAAATGAAACATTAAAACTAGTCAACGTCGGAGAAGACTGTCCTGTTTTTGATGGTCTCTATGAGTTCTGTCAGTTGTCAACTGGCGGTTCGGTCGCGGGTGCGGTCAAACTGAATAAACAGGCCGCAGATATAGCGGTGAATTGGGCGGGAGGTTTGCATCACGCGAAGAAGTCTGAAGCTTCAGGCTTTTGCTACGTTAACGACATTGTGCTCGCTATCTTGGAATTGCTTAAATACCATCAGCGAGTTCTCTACATAGACATCGATATCCATCACGGAGACGGCGTGGAAGAAGCGTTTTATACTACCGATCGTGTAATGACTGCTTCTTTCCATAAATATGGTGAATATTTTCCTGGAACTGGAGATTTGAGAGATATCGGCGCCGGTAAAGGAAAATATTACGCCGTAAACTTTCCTTTAAGAGATGGCATTGACGACGATTCGTATGAAAGCATTTTTCAACCTCTTATTTCGAAGGTATATCATTCAGAAGTGATCACTTTTTTGTATAATATATGAATAATAAATTATAAATGAACGATAGGTTATGGAGATGTATCAGCCGAGTGCTGTTGTACTTCAATGTGGAGCTGATTCCCTGTCTGGAGACAGACTCGGATGTTTTAATTTGACCTTAAAAGGTCATGGAAAATGTGTTGATTTCGTCAAGAAATTTAATACTCCTTTATTACTAGTTGGTGGTGGAGGTTATACTATAAGAAATGTTGCTCGTTGTTGGACTTATGAAACAGCCGTTGCGCTTAACTCTGACATTGCAAACGGTAAACAAGTGATCACTGCTTACACCATTTCTCATTGATTCATTATTCTTTATAGAGTTGCCGTACAACGACTATTTTGAATATTTCGGTCCAGATTTTAAGCTTCATATAAGTCCATCAAATATGACAAATCAGAACACCACTGAATATCTGGAAAAAATCAAGTTAGTTTAGAGAATCTTTTTAATTAATAAAACATATAAAACGTATTCCATACTTTTTAAATAATTTTGTAAAAATATATTTAGCTTAACTAGTTTAACGTTTAAAATTAGTAAATTTAGTTACTATTCTTTCTATTCTTTAATTCACTTCCTTTGGTAGTGACAAATTTTAAAAACTAAGAAAAGAAAAGCATCTGTTATCTAATAATTTTAGGTTAATTTTAATATTTTATTAAGAAAATTAATTACTAAATCAATTTAATTTTATTATTTAAAAAATCAAAGTTACTGTGAAACTAATTTTTAATTTAACGCTATATTATGATTTGAATACGTTTTATCTTTTGAAACCTTGATCTGAAATAATAATTGTTAAACGAATTGATATGATTGACCCGAACAGAACCCGTCTGTTTGAAAACCTTCGAATGCTTCCTCACGCACCTGGTGTTCAAATGCAACCCATTCCTGAAGATGCTATTGACCAGGAAAGTGATGACGAAGACAAACAAGATCCAGACGAACGAATTAGTATTAGGGCATCAGAAAAGAGAATTCCTCATGACGACGAGTTTTCTGATAGTGAAGATGAAGGCGATAATAGACGTGATGTTAGGACACACAAATCGTCGAAAACAAAAAAAGCAAAAGTTGAATCAAGTTCTGTAAACTCGAACACAAATTCCGTGACGAACAACTTAAATGATTCGAAGGATAAAAATGCTGAAGAATTTCGAAGAAAAGATAAGGAAGAGGCGCACATCGACTCTACCGATAAAAAGCTATCCAATGATGGCAGCGGAGACTCGGGTGATCACGATGTGGTTAAGTCGAACGACGATAAAACTGAAGCTAAGAAGTAAGAATAAATACAAATAAAGGAATCATTTTTACATTGTAGACTGTTTTAGTTGTTAATAAACTTTTATTTCAATTCTTTTGTACGATATATTCAATTATATCTTAATAATGAAATTAATAATGTGTACATAATTCTATGTCTATCTATTAATTTAAAAGAATAATTCTTTTGCTTGTCTAATGTTCGAGTTCTATCGAATTACTGCGAAATCAATTAATATTCTTTCTAAATACTAAACAAATATTAAGTAAAAATCATTATTTATTATGAATTATATAATAAATATGCGTAAACTTAGAATTAATTTACTGTATTTGTGGTGCATTCGAAGGGCCAGTTCTGTGAACTATTTTGTTTTTTTGGGGAAGTTTTTATAAACACGGAATTGCATTTAAAATTTTACTGGCAATTATTTAATTATTTTTAAATATAAAAATTAATGCAAGACACTCTAATAATATTAATTATATAAAAAAATCAATAATTTCTATTTGTGTTAAATTATTAAATGTATTATCTATGAATAGTTTGTATTTTCATAATTTACTCATTAAAAAATTGTCGCATGATTATCAGAAATTTAATTTCATTTACAACTCGAGTTCGTAAAAGCTGCTTATGTTTAACATTAGACTCTATCGCTTTTGGTTTTTTTTGCTGATCTTTCATTAGAGTGAAAAATTCACAGAGTGGTGCTTCGACTGTTTTTATATTAATAAAGTAAAATCGTATTAATAATCTTTGTAATATGATTGGTTTTAATTGGATAAATAAAATTAATTTTTCGATATTTGGTTTATAAACACGTTTTTCTTGATTATGACAAATTCAAAAATACGACCACAAAGAGAGAAGAAAAATTAATGAACAAAACAATCTACAATTAAAATGTTTCTTTTATCGAATATTTATAATTTTTATGTTATTTAGGGAACCTTCATCTCAGTCATCGTCAAATGGATCAAAAAATGATGTTTTGGAAAAAGATAAAAAGATATCTTTATGATTATCGAAATGATTGGGTTTAGTAATATCTTTATAATTTAAATATTTAAAACAAATGCCACGTATTTATTATTCAAGCACATGATTAGCAAAATTATAATTATAATTATTTTGATTAATAATATCTTAATATACATAAAATGTTAATTTCATTTTAAGGTATAACATATATGATTCAGAACAATCAATTATCATTGTCTTAATTCATTAGTACTCGATAGTAGATATTTCTAATTTAAAATCTTTCATTTATAATTTTGATAAAAGTTTTATGTGAAAAATTAAAATTAAATATAAATTTCTTATAACACTATCGGTAATAATACTTCGTTTAATCTCAGTTTAATGTTCATAGTTATCAGTTCGTAGCGTTTGAAAAGATAAATTATAAAATAAATTCTAATGCAGTAATTAATTAATTTATATAATTGCAATCGAAATGCATGTATAATTGTATGCAATTTTAAATAAATAAATTTTGGTTTTGAAACTTAAATAATCACTTGCGGTAAGATTTTATAAACTATTTATTTCATTATTTTTTTGACAAACTGGATAAAAATTAATTAATGAGCATAAACGAAGATTATTTCAAATACTAGTTAAAATAAATAAGATACTTATCCATGTATAACATATTATTAATTTTAATGCATATTTTAATTTTTATTAAAAATGATTAAAAAGTTTGCTAATTTTATTGGACTCAATATACTCAATGGACTTATATAAAAATTTTAAATACTTCTTAACTGCAAAGAATTCATTAAATTATACTAAAAATTGATTGATGAACAACAGAAGATCTTATACAACATCGATAATAAATTCACAGGTATTTTACCGCAAAATTAAACCAAAGTGTTAAAAATTGCTTCTTATTTAATTGAAAGTAAAATATGATTTTATTAAAATAGTGGCACAATTATTGACTTGTTATTCTCAAGTTTATTCGATGGTCAAATAAGAAATTAAAACACAGCCTAAATGCATAATTGTTGGTTAACCTTAAGAATGGATAGGTTGCCATCTAAATATAGTCGAAGTATTACTATTCTGTATTGATTCTTAAAAAAATATTTATCTCCACATGTGTGCAACAATTTATTTGGTTATAGTTGTGAAGTGAAAGCGCTCTTATCTTAAATTGAATTTTAAAGTTAATTTTTGTTCCAATATTGGTCACTAAAACTTGTCAAACAATTAACAAAATTCTAACAATATTGTATTTGACTAGAATAAAATTAATTATAACATAAATATAAAACAAAATTATTTTAAATTATAATACAGCGGTACAGTCATTGACACTCATTGACTCCAACAAAGCTTTATGTCTACGTTTTGGGTGGTTATCTTGAAATAACTGATTCTTTTCTATTCATATCAACCTAAAACGAAAATAAATATCATGAAATTAACGAATTAAGTAACATTTATATAATATAGGAGTCAATAATACAGTCGAATCTAATAAATATGCAGCGGTTTGTTTTTTTATAAATATAATTTTAAAATATGGGTGAGGGTTCGGGAGAAATAATGATAAAATAAGGATAAAATATTCAAATTAATACCCTTAGTCTAAGTATCTTAATTTTTTATTAATTCGATAAGAAAACATAAGATGTATATTTAAAAAGCTTACATTAATTAATTCAGTGCATTCTTCATTTGGATTCCACTCTAATTCTCTATAAGTAGAATGAAGTGTATCATTAATATTTGTTTGCTTAACTCCCGTTTCGAGTCTGGAATCGAGTGCATTCACTACTGATATAGTGGTGCAATTAATAATATGTTTGAATGAATTAACTTTTAATGACGAACGTTGAAAACGAACATAGCTTAACGTCAATCAGCAAATCTTACTCTACCTTGATTTGGATCACAATCGTTATTCCCATTAATGGGTTTAATCAAAGAATACTCATTTACAGGTTCTTTAAACTTTAACAGTGAAGACTTTACACTTTCATCAAAGTTTATCGATTCTTTCATTGGATGCGATTCTTGAGGTCCATTAACTGGAAGTTCTTGGTGTTGCAATAAGATTACAGCCGTTTCATTGTCGTCTTTTCCACTGGGAATCATGTGATATTTTCCTTCTATACAATTATTTTATTGGAAAGTTATATAACATTAAGCGTTAGTAATAATATGTATATTAAATTAGGCATGATATGTATGGTTTAAAGAATTTCTAAAAAGTTCCTCCTAGAAAGTTGCGGTAATAATGTTATAAACATCAATTGATTAATTGATCAGTCGTATTATTAGATTTGATCAATTTAATAAATAAATGAATAACTGCGCTAATTTTAATTTAATTTTAAAAAATATGTTCAAAACTCTATTAATTAAGAGTTAAATTACCTCTATTTCTTATGGATGTGTTTCGTTTGGCATGAAAAAATGGTGTGTCGCCCTGAAACTGACGCATTTTATAAGTTTTTTGCAATCTCCACATGTATAGTCCAACAGAAAGAAGTACTACGAACAGGAATGTAACACAAATAATAAAAACGATTAACTGGTTTATTCTTCCTTTCGATTTAGGAAGTAATATATTCATTCGATAAAGAGTTAAAACTGGTGGCGGAGGAGTCAACCATTCATTTTCTTCAACCTTATTAAATAAATTATATTTTAAAGTACAATTATACTACTATATAATATTCAAATTCATTACTTCTGGCAATTTTTCTCTAGAAGGGGGTATAAGTGGTACATGCAATTTAAAGGGAGCACACAATCCTTGTTTGATATCGCCAATCACTTTCACTTGATTCAAATCGGATTTTCCTCCAAAAGCTGATTCTAACGGCTCTATTCTAATGTCGTTGAGCTCTACAAACACATCTAACATATCAAAGTTTATTTAATTAATGAAAATTTTAGTAGAATTAATTAATTAAATAATTAGACATTAAACAATTAATACTTGAAATACATCCAATGAAATTGGATGTGTTTGCAAATCGTTCAAAGGAGTCAATGCCACCAACAAGTATCAGATTGTTCTCATTAATCTCTTCACTATGCGGTGATTTTGAACCTAAATTTGCTGATATTTCATACACTTCGCTGTCGACCTAATATATTAGATTCAATAAATATTTAATGAGTTAGTAATTAGTTTTATACAATTAAATGAGCCTTTTCTCCGGTCCTGTTGTAGAGAAGCCAATGCCTGTGCTGATCAGCAAATGACTGTTCATCGCTAATTATAACCTTAGTTTTTACTAGCATTAACAAAACATACATTAACAATAAATAAATAAATAAAATAGTTTTTTATTTAACTTACTATTAGAGATTCCGTCGTTTTCTTCCAAAAGAATATCTCCATCAGCTGTTATGGCTAAATACAAATACGATGAGCTTTGAGCAAATGTAACAAACATTATATTAGAGGCTCGACCAACGCGTAGCAGATCAGCAGAAAACGCCAAATGAATGCTTATGTAATTCATCTTAATATCGACATTAGTCTTATCGTTATCCAAATTAAACGTATATTTCACTAACGACTGTCCATTGAAAATGGCTCCAACATCTTTGGCACATGTCGGACCGCCATATGAAGTCATATTGCAATTACAGACAAAGTTATTATTTTTCCAGTGTTCAATGCAAACGCCGCCATTGAGACACGGAAATTGATCGCATAGCATATCACATCCCGGTTTGATGTGTCCGCGAGTGACAGTTAACGGCTCGTTGGCAGCGGCTTCCATGTCGAACTGCTTGCCGTCGATCACGAATCCCTTAAGACAGCCAACAATTCCCTGTATCTTAGAAGTAGCACTAATGCCATCAACTCCTCCCAAAAAAAGCTGATTATGAGCTTCAATAGGAACCGGTGGTCGCGCGGGCTTTACTAATTCAAATTCGTCGCCGTGTTTCCATGGCTTTTGACTATATTTAGTTAAAAACTTTATAGGATAATCAATTATAATTGAAACATCATTTGCAGTAAGAATTGTTTTTCTTCGCTGACTTCTATCGATTTTGATTTGTATTGGATTACCAGAAGTCAATACATGGCCAACATTAACAGCTCCGCGAACAACAATATCGAAAGAATTATAGGAAAACACCACATGAGTGCCATTCTCTATAGTGAGCTGAACGAAGTTATTGCGATAATCATTGGCGTAGAATATAAGCGCATCACTCATCTGTGTTCTGAAACTTATTAAAATATCTTTCTCTAAAATTGGATTCACTTCTTTTGCTTCCACGCCTTCCTTTAATTTTTGAAAATAAGAACTGGGAGTAATGAAAGTCATGCCTACAATATGAAGTTAGAGATATTAACTTTGTTAATAAATATTAATAATGGATTTTAAAAATATACCATTTGTGTTGATATTAATTTCACAGTGTCTTCCAGATTGTGAGATAGGATTCGCACACTTGCATTCATAAGAACCCCATAATTCCACACAAGTCGCACCGTTTTGGCAGAGATCAGGCTTACAGAACGGTCGACAACCACTCGCAATGTTAGCCGTCCTAACAATGTTTGATTTTTAAAACCACATGTTTTAATGTTCATTTTACAAATATCAATCGTAATATACCCTCTATGAAGATATTTATAAAGATTAACCACAATGTTGTTGAGAACCAGCCCACGGAGACACCCAATAAAACCAGTGCGGATTTCAGAGTTTTCAAGTAAATATCTAAATTTAATTATTCAATTAAATCATATACAGAGCATTTTTTAAAAAATTATAATATATTTAGTTTTATTAATAACTAAGCTAATAGTTTTTAGCTGATTTTGACACGCGTTAACTTATGAATTAGATATATCTGTCTCAATCCAACTTTCGATAAAAAAAACTCCAAATAGTCAAATACTTTTAGAATTTTTAGAATATTACATCCAACCAATAAAATTTTATGCAAAAATCATTATTAAATTAATATTTGTTTAATTCAATGAAGTTAGTTGTAAGAACTCATTCCAGAAAATGTTTTAAAATGTAATACATATGAATTGTTATTTCATTGTCATATGACTTACTTGGGAGCTCCTCCAACATATAACGGCCCTTCAAAAGTGCTTATTTGTTCTTCAAATTCTAAATCAATAAGTTCTGTATTTGAATTGACCGTAAACATGATGTGATGGGCATCGCTCTCCACCCAAATCTGCTGCCATTCGCCCGTATTTAAACGTCTACTTGATATCAGTTTAACACTTCTCGGACTTCCGTTTACTGAGAACTCAAAAGTAATTTCATTTTCAGACGAAAGAATAGCTTTAAAATAGCCGTGACGTGAGTGAAGAGAAGACTGATAAAACAAAACGGCTTTCGTGGCAGTGGTGCGAAAGCTGACCGCCATGTCTCCCCCCTCCCAACCTGACACTTCCAAATAGGATTCCTTTGTTTTGAATGTGATATCGTATTCTCTTGTGTCTGTAAGTTATAAACAATATAGAGTTTGCACAACTAATTCAATAATCAAATAACTCACTGGAATCAAAGCAACTAACGTTTCCCAATATTAGGTGCGCTTCACTATCTTTGGTTAAGTTTTTCGGCTGTAAAAAGAACATTCTTGTAATTCCAATATCTTTGGCATTCGTAAGCACTCCGTCGTCGTGTCGCCAACCAATGGCCTCACTGTCGCAATTGCAATATTTAGATCTATCGAAACAATTTTGAGCGGTCGAGCATTTACAACGACCGGGTATATCATTCTCAATGCTGGTCACTTTATGACCGGCTTCTGCCGATTGCATCCATGTATAACTCGCTAACCTAAGAGAAGAGCATCGAAATCATCTGATTTGGTCTCTTATCTCTCTTACCTCAATGGCGCTAAATTGCATTCATATTTAATATATTGAGAACATTGTTTGGAATGACTGATAAGCGAGTGCAACATCTCTGGCGTGAAATCACGATAAGTCACGTTTATATAGAAATCTCCTTCTTCTCCCTTCTTTCTCACCACCTTATATGAATTGAATAGTAAATTAATACAATTATTTTATATAAAATCATAATTACTGATTGAGATTATTAATATAATCAATTTTATTAAAGAAAATCTTTATAATTAATGTGTTTATTAAAAGACTCACTAATTGATCGCGAATGTTATGTTCAACTATAGTTTGAATCATTCCATCGCCTTTAGACATAATGCAAATGATATGCGCCGGTGGTAGAGGTCCGTTACCATCGATGTCGATCATGTAAGTGCCGGACCGCGTATGACCAGCTAAATACAGCTCTTCACACGAACGCTTAAATTTTGCTAAAATTTTGATTGCAAATATTAAATTATTATTAATGAAATTATTGAAATTAATGAAATTATTATTAAACAAAGATGTGTTTTATAATATTATTAATGAAATAATTATATTAAGGTTTTTATTTATAAATATAAAAATATTATAAAAGTGTACGAATATTTGATTTACATGTTCAAAACATTAAATGCTTAATTAAGAAAAGCAAGACTTACAGAAATGGCACGTTTTGCCAATATATCCCGTGTTATTACAGTCACACTTGATTTGTTCATTTTCAAACGAACATTTGCCTCCGTGTTCACAAGCCTTAGGACTGTTGCACGGGTTAACGAGTTGACAATTGTCTAAAGAGAGTTTGCCTATCACTATATAATTCTTAAAAATAGTTAACGGATTTAGTGAAACATGATTAAGAGAAATGTCACGTAAGCATCCCTTAAGACCACTTAAAAAACTGATATTCGTTGAAAGTGGTGCTCCGATTGAGACGTTTCCGTAAAAATTGCTTATATAATTGTTAAATGAGTGAGTCTTTTTGTTTTTGTAATTGGAAACTATTGTGAGTAATCCTTTTTCGTCAATAATGATAGAAATATGCTGCCAATAATTAGCTAAATATTTCAAATTATTCGATATGTTCCACATTAATGTGTTATTAGTGTTTCGAATTGAAAATCTAGCGATGCTATCATTTAAGTAGAGAAACCAAAAGCCATTTGAATTATCGCTCAGCATTAGATTTCCGGATGCTATGATAACATCGCGATCCTCATTATTAAATTCTAATGACAGTTGAAGTGTTTGAGACTCAACAATATTGACAATAAAATGCGATGATTTAGTGGACATAGTTATTGGCACGGGATCTATATGTGAACATCCGTATTGCGGCGCGAATATGCTGTGATAATGAGCCGCTTTATTATTGTTGTGCATTTCATACAGTATGTTAATCCGATTAAAATAAATTGATTTCAAACATCCCACAAATTTTTGATTTACATCGAAAGGAATTCCTAGTTTACTAATGTTTGACTTATATCTAGCTATCGGTAAGCCACCAAAAAATATATCGGGATCGACGTGTAAATGATGATTATGACCCGGCAGTTGTAAATTGGTTACGTCGTCGTCCACTATTAAATTGATTTCGGATGAGTAATGCCTAATAGTTAGATTATGCCATCGATTATCAGTTAAAGTAATGTGAGAAATAGAAGCATTGATAGGTCCGTCTCCTAAGTTGATCTCGAAATACAAGATGCCGTCGTGTAAATTAACAGCTAAGTAATTATATAGAGGCTGTTCGCCATTCGCGTACACCAATATTCCGTCCCTCATCAATGTTTTGAAATGCAAACTAATTCGATTGAAATCGGAATACACTTTATTTTTATATTTATATATTTTATAAGAAACAAACGAATAGCCTCTAAGAGTCAACTTCGTTAGATTATTACTCCTGCAGAGCCAGTCTTCGTGTTCGGTGGCGAAACAGTCGCAACTTTTGTACGTGTAGTGATTGACACACGCGGCCGAGTGGGCACACAAGTCTAACTTTTTGCATAAATTCATGCAATTCTTTTGCACGCCTGCGAACTCCTTCAGTGTCACAAATGCTTTTGGTATGTGTTTGCTTGAATTTCGAGTCACTTGAAACTTAATCTTTCCGAGACATCCAACGAATCGTTTAAGGCTGTACTGCTGGTGAGCGATCGGTTTGTCGGCATGTGTTCCTCCGAAATATAATACCGATTCGATATCAGTCAAGTTGTTTTCACTAAAAAACTTGGCCATCGATGTTAAAGTTACAGCCATACGGTGTTCGTGATCCAAATGAGCCACAAGTTTGCCAGAAGTGGGATCGATGTGCACTTTAATGTCGTGATAGATGTCGTGATTCAAACCCTTCCCCATAAAGAAAGACTTCTGTTCGGCTCCAAACTCGTGAATCACTTTAATTCTTCCGTTTTCAAGTGCGACGTAAAGCTCGTAAATGGGAAGACCGGGAGTGGCGTTCTGTACGGTGTGGTACATAAGGAGTCCGTGCGGGCGATCGCTTCTGCACACACACCACAACTATTATGACATCATTTGTTAACGCAGACTAATTATTAACAAATACCTGAACTGGAAAACGACTTCTCGCTGATCGATGATATTCCACAATGGATTGGTTGGCAGACTAATGAAAGAGTTGGACTCAGCGAAAGTGTACACATGGCTCGAGCTGTAGTCATCCTTCAAATCGATTCGATTCGCTTCAGAAGAAGAGCACAAACAATATGGCAGTGAAGTGTTGAGCAATATATGAATTACAAATAATATGCGTTTAGCGCTCATAACGAAAGATTAGTTAACAAGTTATATGACTTGCTTGACCCGAAGCGCAGAGTTGGCGAACAGCACTCCAACCATCACTGCATGGCGTACACCACTCGCACACCGCTCGCCGTCTACTTAAAGCCCACTCATTCTACCGATAAATAAAAGAAATTCACGCCAAATGAATGGGTGTTAACAGAGTAACGGCGACTCTAAGACTCTTCAACTTCCTGTGCGCCTAATTATAATTGAACAATGACTACACCCTTATTACACAAGAGTGGCATCAAATAAGTGGTTAAGTTTAGCGGAGTTTGGAGTTTGGTTTACTTTTGACATTAAAAGTAATGCAAAGTTTGGTGAAATAGTGATGCATCACACTATGGCAATATATGCATTATCACATATCAGTGTAGTGGTAGACCAACATAGTGTTATCTCATTTCGCTACTTCAATACTACTTCAATACTGATTCAACTTGTTTGGTGTGTGTGAACCTATGCCTTCGTCTGTTAATGTGTACCAAATGTACACCTCTTGCCTCCAAACCAACACTAATCTAACGCACTATCTATGGCTAATAGTTAGACAATCAATGCGCTCAACATATATCTCAAACCTATTATTATCGTTTCCAAATAAATTAAAGCTAACATTATGTAAGCCTATGATGATTCAGCAACAAAATGTTATACTCTATTATTTAATAGTATTTCATTACGATTTGCATTCAATTTTTAAGTTGTTTGTATGTTTATGTTGGGATGAAAAGTAATATAAGAACTGTAGAATACTTGACAGTAGAATACAAAATGTAAATTTAGTTCTTATTGATTCCACCATTTTGTTAAAAAAACATTATAAAATTTTATGAATAAATTAATTAATGTTAATCTTGTGTTTACTTTGATTT